>JAJHUR010135233.1:31313-41473 GCA_027495735.1 Lutjanus campechanus
CGCCTTTCGGCTCAGCTCCTTCTTCACCACGACAGACCGGCACAACGACCGCATTACTGCTGCCGCTGCACCGATCCGCCTGTCAATCTCCCGCTCCATCCTTCCCTCACTCATGAACAAGACCCCAAGATACTTAAACTCCTCCACTTGAGGCAGGAACTCTCCTCCAACCTGGAGGGAGCAAGCCACCTTTTTCCGGTCGAGAACCATGGCCTCGGACTTGGAGGTGCTAATTCTCATCCCAGCCGCTTCACACTCGGCTGCAAACCGCCCCAGCACATGCTGAAGGTCCTGGTCTGAAGGAGCCAACAGGACAACATCATCCGCAAAAAGCAGAGATGAGATCCTGTGGTCAGCCAAACCGGTCTCCCTCCGGCCCTTGGCTGCGCCTAGAAATTCTGTCCATAAAAATAATGAACAGAACCGGTGACAAAGGGCAGCCCTGCCGGAGTCCAACATGTACTGGGAACAGGTCTGACTTACTGCCGGCAATGCGATGTATGACCAGAGCAGGAGCTTGGTATCAATAACTCACTGACTGAAATTCTGATCCAAAACTCATTTCTGGCCTTCAGTCTGGAGTAGAAACAGACAAAACTCCCCCTTTCATACACACACACATACACACACACACACACACACACACACCACTTTGACTGGTATTTATAGTCAGAATAGTTAGACACATTTCAGCAATAAAAGCAGAAAAAACTTGACTTAAATAAAGGTCACAGTTTTCTCACTGCTCCCTTTTACAGTAAGTGTGCACGTCAAGTCTCACCTGACTGCAGACTGTCTGTGCCAGGCACAGCGTGTTACCATCCACACTCCCCTCCACCTCTCTATGTCTCTCAGTGAATGTGGGGGATGTCGTTACAGATGAGCTCGCCACCGCTTCGGATTTACAGTTAAACCAATTACTCATGAGGTCGTGGGAAGTCCTGCACGTTTGACCGATCACTGATAGGTTTATCGGGCTCTTTGCAGCCAAACAGCCTCTGAGTCACACAAAGAATGAGAAAGTTACTCCATATTAAAGTCAGCTGTTTTTTGTTTTTTTGTTCAAGGACAAAACCTGCAGCTTACAGGTTAGTTTGTTGGTGATAAAAGTACAAAAGTGATAAAATGCTGCAACATTGGAAGACAAAATCTGTGCAGGCTTATATAGGTAGATGTTATACATAGACAGAGCATGACAAAGGAGAACAATTAACAAAGTGCTAACAAACAAAGTAATAAAGTGGTCAGAACAGTGTGTTTGCAGGTAGGAATACACTGATGTGTTGCTGACTCAAGCTAATATAGCGAAAAGCACATCATGATACACCAGAGCGGTCATGTTAGGATTGTGAGTCACAGTAGGAGAGCTGCACTGTGAAGTATAAAACTCACATGACTTGGATTGACCACACACACACACACACACACACACACACACACACACACACACCAGTTACATTAACTGCACAGAGGTATTTTGTCTGAAAGCAGATGTAAAAACAAAAAGATAAAGCGACGCTTTAGCCCTGCAGGATAAATTTAATTGACTTTGGTGATCCCTGAACTTTTCCTCGAGTGCCATCATCAGATTTTACTTGTCCAGTACTTTAGTTTAAATGAATGGCTTTCCCATCAGCCTCAGCTGTACTTTTGAGTTTTGGGGCAAATTCACAATAATTGGCTAATAATCACCGGCTACACATTAACATGTTAAACATAAACATAAATCATTGTCATTGGGAGCATGTAGCCCAGTATAAGACCAAACCGGGTAATAGGCCCACTGGTCCACCGTGACAGGGTCACATTTTGCCTCACATTTCCATCGTGGAGCATTTTGCTCCCCTGATTATGTTGACTTGCTCAGATTTTGTTGATTTGGTCCTCTTTCCTTTCCTTTTGTGCATCTATCATGGATAAGTAGGCTGCATAGTTAAATAGTTTATTTGCGAGGCTGTGCAGGGTCTTTTATTTTGAAAACTGATCAGATTCTCTGTGGTTTTTCTGTGTCTGTGTTTCAAAATAAAGCATTCTGAGAAACATTTCAGGGGACAGTCACACTTTGGTTAGGTTTAGGCAACAAAATTACTTTTTACTATCCTTAAAACAATCTACAATGACTTTTTGCCTCACACAAGAACTAGAACTCATCCTCCCATGTGTAAGTCCTATACTCATCCACCCCAAACCTCTCCTTACATGGACTTACTCGCTCTTCATACTATATGCACCTTCATACACACATGTACCTGTCACATCTAAGCAAGGCAAAATGTGACCGTCGTTCAGTATCCCCTAGTGGATCAGTGGGTCTGCTGTGCCGTGCAAGTTAGCAGGCTGGTGTTAGCATTTAGTTCAAAGTGTCCAGGCCCCCTGGAAGATCACTGGGCTTTGAAGCCAATTTGACATGGTGGCCAAACCATGTAATGACAACATCAAATGATGCGCTGATCCCTAGAAAGACATTTTCCCGTAGGTTTACATTGTGAAAGAAGTGGCTGTAAAATGAATATTTTTTTTGTGCATCATAGCCCAGGTAATGATTCATTTTAGCATCAGAATGTGATCCATCCAGTCCAACAACAATTGGAAGGTCAAGAAGAGCTGCATGATTAAATCATTTTATCCCCATTCAAGTTAAACTGGAAGTTAGCTGGCTAACTAACAGGCTAAACTGGAAGTTAGCTGCGCAGCCACAGTAAGTCTCTACTTTGTTTGCTCTGTATGGGCCGCAGACCAGGGCCAGATTAACACTTCGCTGTACCCTGGGCAACAATATTCAAGGGCCCCATCATCACGACCCCAAGATCACTATAATATGGCAAAATACAGAATAAATTCCAGTTCTCCTTCAAACATCCATGAAAGTACAACTAGACTGTCAGTCTTGTTGTGTCTCTATGTGCAAAACAAGTAGCTGCTGTGCTCAATGGAAAATTCACCTTTACATCCATTCAAAATAAAAATATTAAGTTATAAATCTACTTGTCATTAGTGTAGAAGTAATATATATATTAATATATAATTTGGATATTCATAATGCTCATTTCACTACTTAATAAAATATGTTATCGTAATTATTTTCCATCCATTTCCTATTTAATAGTATTCACAGTTGGAAAAAATCTAAACTAATCAACATTTTAAACATTGACAAAAAAGATCTGTGTGATGTAAAACTTTTAATAGACACATTTATGTTCTGACACGTCAAAAGCAGATTTTCTCAGTTAACTACCATCCGACAGGCGATTTACAGCACTGATTAAATCTGTATTGAACAGACTTCATTATAATCACTTTGCTTTAAAATGTATACAATGAAAATTATATAATAAATAATAGTGTGTTTTCATTTTATATTTCACTCTATTATTGTTATTGTTTCAGCATTATACACATGCAATATAAGGATAAGGATAAGGATAAGGATAAACTTTATTGTCCCTTGCGGGAAATTTGTTCCAATATCCAATATGTTTTTGGTACTATTCATCAGTGTGCAACAGTGTCTTCTGAACCCAGAAATAGCTGTTATGTTTCTGTCTTCCCAGGCAGGAAAATAAGCAGTACTTGCTGTTTTGGGTTAGATATTTTTATAAACCCTTTGAAAGACTTATCTTTTTTAATTTATTTTTATTTTACACATGAATTCACAAATGCACTTGTTCAGTAAGGTTTGGAGAGAAAATAGCAACTGAGCTACTTTTTAAAACTGACCCTGCCATTAGAAAATACGGAGATTGCTGTTATTATGGTTGCCTGGTCATGTGTAATGATGCACAATGACTGTTTTGGCAAGTGGCACAATAGCAGTGTTTTTAAAAAGTATATTTAGAGGTGATGATGGTTTTCTGATCCCGCGTGTGTATGATGATCACAAGTTTCATTTTTCACTGCTGAAAACCAACACATTTCCATTTCACAGTGAAGGCTGATCACAGAGGAACCCACTTTGTTCCAACAGGTCAGTGTGTTGTGAGAGGAAGTTTTCTCCCAGGAAACTGTTATTCATTCAGACAAAGTTTTGCTGAGCATGCAGTGATCTTTCTTTTTCATCAGGGACCCAAACCACAGCGGCACCATTAACAGCGTGGAGCACTTTGCCACATCCTCAGGCCTCTTTAGTTTGGTC
This sequence comes from Lutjanus campechanus, assembly GCA_027495735.1. Lineage (NCBI taxonomy): Eukaryota > Metazoa > Chordata > Actinopteri > Lutjaniformes > Lutjanidae > Lutjanus > Lutjanus campechanus. The sequence continues at coordinate 35,449 of JAJHUR010135233.1, forward strand.
ACAAGATCAAAAAGGTGCACTGGAGTTTTATTTAAAGCTAAAAACAGGTAGCGCTGTTCATGCATGCCTTACAAAGAATGTAGAGATCATGAGATACTGCAGGTCTTCCTAGAAATGCTTTGTGCTTTATACCTTTTAACACTAAATGAGTCAAGTTGTTGGTTAGCCACTGAGAATATTTTTGACTGGTTACGCAAGCCGATCTTTAGTTTAATTTGCATACACACACACTTGATTGGACTGCATGCCCGGACTCAGCCACACATTACTCCGTTCAGCTGAGGTCTGAACTGAAGCGTGACAGTCAGACATTTACTGTTGTGGGAGGGACGTCAGGCACCCAAATACTTCCACATTTTAACAGTGCAATTAAAAAGTGTTTGTCTTTATTGCGGGAAAATGTCCCAGGTTCGGTCAGGCAGGACAAAGCGGCCATCCACCTTCCTCCCTCACTCTGTCACTTTCTCATACACACATGCTGACTACAGCAGAACTGTGCATCCCAGCATCGGTGTCAGTCGAGCTGCCGGTGTTTTTGTCTTTCTGTGTCCAGCTCGGACTGAAGCTGCTGTGGCGGTGGGCAAACGGACAGCATAGGAAACCCTCTAACTCTTTATTACATCAGAGACACAACATCTTTAGGCCAGGGCATCTCTGGAGCACTACAGTGCTTCATTATAATGCTGTTTTCTCACACATTTTTCCTTTTTCAGAAAGTTACAATCTGTTTCTGCAATTTGGATACTACAGTTGGCCATATTGCAGTTTCAATAATATTGTGATTACTTGTGCAGCCCTATTTAATGTCATTTTTCCTTTTTTCTTAAAAATGAACTGGTAAATGGGTGTCAGGCTATCAAAGGCAAAATAACCTCAACTGACATCAATCTTAAGAGCGTTGTCAGTACTATGGATATCAACTACAATATACAAATATAAACTATTGTGTCCTCGGGGGCTTAGACTGAATCATAATTATAACGTCCCCGTGTTGAGTTTGACAAGGCACTTTTGTTGCTCTCATCGCCTCTCTCTCTCCCTTTCCATATTCTCTGTCACTTTACTGTCAAGACTTAAAAAAAAAACATGACTCAAAATCTGTATGGGACCAGTTTAAGTTCATGATGTCAGAAAAGTGGTCAATATTGGATCCAAAGTGACCTAAAACGACCTGCGGTTAACCTGACAAAGACCTCTGGTGGCTGTGTGAATTACGACTGTTGTAGGACGCCACAAAAGCTCATAGATTTGAGGTCGAAGCAGATGGTTGGATCAACAAAGTGTGTGACTTTGATTCAGGAAATCACAGTTTCCTTTTTTCTTTCTAATACATGATGTTACAAGAAAAATAAGTTTACGATCAAGTAGCAATTGTTAGCTAAAATAGAGAAATAAAGAAGAGACAATTAAAAGGAAATAAAAGACATTCTGAACAACATCATGTTTGGACCAACCTGAAAGTGGTACCAGAGATAAAAGCTCTAACAGTCTGAATGAGCAGATGCAGATCATTGACCTTTTCACTCCTTCTCAGTTTACATCCATGTGTCTTATTTTCCTTATTTGCACTTTTGCTCATTCACTTGTGGTTAAGACCCTGAAGTCAAAACCAGCGAACATACATAATGCATTTTCCTCTTATTGTAACAGACGAGCACACAAACACAGCATTAATGGTTGTTGTTGCTCTTCTCTTCACAGCCCATAATTTTGGGTTTTGAGTTACACTTTTGTCCCCCAGCAGGACTGAGCTCACAGCACCTGCTTGGGAGAACATCAACAAACTGTGGAGCAGGAAGTGCTTTATTATTAGCTCGCTGGCTTTTGTTTGCTCAGTGACATCATGGTAGGTTATCATCAAGTGAGTAATGGAGGTTTGTTTGCTGAGAGGGTGTACTGAGCACGTCAGCAGAAAGAAAGAAGGTTTGGCTTTTGTGTATTGTAGATTTTGTTTCTCTCTGCTGTGAGCTACTGTAGTGTGGTAACATGGATATGGATGACAGTGTCGATCTGTTGGACCACCACTGTGATCCAGACTGAAATATCTCAACAATTATAGCATGTATAGCCATGAAACTTTTTTACAAACACTTATGGTCCTTAGAGGATGAATTGTGACGTTGGTGAACCCCTGAATTCCTCTCGCGCCATCATCAGGTCAAAATTTAAATTTGTCCAATTCTTGCGTTTATAACTTTCACTTCTAACATCTTTTACTTGAGCAAAAGTGGTCCTTGTGGTATTTAAAGTACATCAAAAGTAAAAGTAGTCATGCAGAATTTCTCTACACGATGAAGCAATGTGCAGGAGGCTCTAAGGAGAGTGATGCTGGCGTTTCATGAGTCTGGACGGTGGCATCTTTTTTGTTGTCTCTCAAAAACGTGAAACACAAGAGCACACGTGTGCTGATGCAGAATCAAAGTGGGTTGACGACGATGCATCTCTCTCTCTCTGGCTGTCTCAGGTCTAAGCCGGGTTAGCTTAACTCTTATCCTGGCTCTCTTTCACGATCACGGTCCAGCTGGACTGGCTGGGTGACCTGCCTCAAAGTCCGCTGCACTAATTGAGTCTCTGTGCTTCCTGCTGTATTTCACCATCCGACCAATGTTTGCTGAGACGTAAGCTAGCTTAAGCCTCAGTCTGTTAGCATTAATGTTATATCATGTGTGCAGCTGCTTGATAACTTTACATAAATACTTTCATAGGGTTCTTCTTTTAAAACGTGTCAGATGGAAACATTAAAAAGTCGGCTGGAGACAGACTTTTCGGCTGAGTCAAGTAGTTAGCATTAGCATTAGCTTACATCAGCTGGTTACACTTATGAAATCTGCTTGTGAGTCATCATTTTAGCCGATAAAATCCACGGTTGTCGGCTAGAAATGAGAAACTGCTTTTGTTTACGTCTCAAAGGAATCACAGATCTTTTGTTTCAACAATTACTCCCAATTTCGATGATAAATCTGCCACCATTATCACCGTAAACTGCATAAATGCAGTGCGAGAATGTAAAGTTTGGCAGGCTTAGCAACAGTAACTAGGGCCAGGCTTAGCTAAGGGTCAGTTATGTTAGCATTTAGCTTTAAACACCATTATGCCTGAGTACAGCCTCCAAGAGCCATTAGCATGGCTGTAGACTCTTTAGTTGTCCTTTTGTCCTTTAATGCAAGAACAAAAACTTGTAATTTACTGTATTAAGAGCAAAAATATTGGAAGTCAGATGTCGCCCTCTTCTCTTAGAGATAGCTGTCTATTTTTAGTGGAATACTTCTCAAAGATAGTTTCCCATTGCTCTTCACTGATGTATTCAGTGGTTCCTAAATACCCATCAAACGGTCTGATTGAACAGGAAATGAATACAGTCCGACCTGCCATATTGTGCTTGAATAATTCAGGCTTTCATTTAGGGAGACCACTTGCAATCCATCAGTCGTAGGAGAAGAAGGGACATCCCTATTATGAAATGCAAATTCTTGGACACTTCATTTGACGTGACTGCTGTGTGCTGTGAACGTGTATGGCATGTTTGCTAACAGGCTTACTGAGAGCGCCAACCCACAGAAACAGAGTAGCCCTGATTAAAATGTCTTCCCATCCTTATCACATGGAGGATCCCATTATATAACTGTGTAACCCATTGTGTTTCCTGGTCAGCGAGCATACTAACTAAGAGGGAGAGTGGATTCCCCTCCACTCTCGCCTAATTAGGATGCAAGTGGGGCTGAGGTCTCCGATGGATGTGAAGGCCTTTGTTTGTGTCTGAGTTGAAGTAGGACCCATTTGTCCCGCTGTCTCAACAGGAACACAGGAGTTTAATAGCTGGAGGTTGACCTAGTTGCCTTGTCTAGTCTGCGTTTGTCTCCGAGAGCGACTGCGAGTGAAAGAGAAAATTGGGGGTAGAGGAGAAGGAGGGGGGAAAAAAAGGGAGGAACTGTGGTATGGCCCCCCTCCCCTGCTGAGTGATGGGACAGCTGAGGGCAACTGCGTGGCAGCAAAACAAATATTCTCACTGCTTTCACTGCAGAAATAGAACAGCAGCATCCATGAAGGCATGTGCAGCAACTGAAGCTGACGGGAAAGATGCTGCTGCAATTCTACTAACTTTACAAGCAACAGCAACTTCAAAAGAGTCGTGCAAGAAATACCACAATAACTTATCATCAGACTGTATGTTGTCATGAATAATAACGGACCTATTGGTGATATTTAGCGCCACGTAAAGCATCTAAACTGTTCACTAAAAGCCGTATTAATCACTGTCTCTGATATGTAGCCAAGAATGGCCTTGCTTGGAATTATTTTTTAAATGCCTTTATCTCGAGACCACAGATTAATTATTCTGTTATCTCAAGAATACAAACTTTGATAAGATCATCACCCCGTTAGGAGAAAACAAAAGGTTGTTTCCTCTTATTACTTATGTTTATCAGAGATCAGGAGCGACATGCAAGCATGCAAAGATGGTGTCGTGACAACTGTAGCAACTGGTTTAAGCTGAAAATGTCGAATCAAGGAATATCTCTTCCTGATCAATGTATCAGATGTCAATTAAATGTTGAAAATTAACTTGTGATTTTGAGATAATGCCATCAAAAAACTTATTTCAGGCACAGTTGTTCTCAGCTTCTGTAGTTATTAACCAGGTGTGGAAGTAACTAATTACAAATACTCAATTAATTACAAGATGTAATCTACTAGTTGAGTACTGAGTGCAATTTGAATTAAGATGCAAACCTTTCATCTGCATTTTAGTAGCCAATCAGATGATCTGATTACAAATGGACCATGAATGAAAACCAGGACAACTTTTCAAAAGGTTTGGCGTAAGGATGTTAATCATTAATCATTGATTGATTAATCGCCATTAAGAATTTAACCAATCAAAATTATATCGAAGGATATTTCATCAATAATCATGTCAGCAACTGCACCTCATTTGATGTTGTTTTGGCTGCTGGAGCCATTTGTTGAATCAGGAAAATTAAACTGAAAATGAGGAAAAGAAAATGTGCTTTATAGCTCATAAATTATTAATGATTAATCAATTGTTAGTGTTTGCAACTATTAATTAAAGAGAATGCACACAATTTACAACCCTGGTTTGGAGAGGTGACATCGACGGTTAAAAGTAACTAATACTCAGTGTAGTTGTTGTAACTTTCAATTAAGTATATTTCAAACACAAGTACTTTTATTTGCAATTGAGTAATATTTTAGCAATGTAACAGTACTTGTGCTTGAGTACAGATTTTCAGGACTCTTTCCATCACTGCTATTAACACATATGTAAATACAAAACTATATTGTGAAGTGACAGTAACACGCCATGGCTGTAAACATCTAAAATTACTCTGTACCACCAACTCTACAGTGGCAGGAGAAATGTCTGATTCTGGCAGAGAAAAACTGAATCATGTATTCATTTGTGGATTTATTTTGGTTGACCTAAAAGCAGTCAAATTTATATAGAATGCATCTAAAAAATACTGTTTTTAATTCCCTGCACAAGGCTGTTTGGCACAGTCCCCAAAAGCTGACATTTTGGAGCTTTTAATGACAAACAGGACTTTACTCTGTTTTTTTTAATTTTTTTTATTAGAATTAAAGAAAAAAAAAACTTTACTCTCCTTGAATGAAAAAAAACAATCTAACTAACTATCATGCAGGTGTGGTGGACATAAAAATACAAAGCCACCTGAAATGGAACTACTCACTTTAAAACTGTACTAGAGTAAATATAGCCTACTTCCCAGCACTGGTTAGATCTGTAAATATATAAAGCTGTAAACATGCGAGGATACAGTTCCTTGTTATTTGTCTCACAGTTTCTTCATTTCACTGCAGTCATCAGGAAGTGATATGTTGACATCCTGGAGACATTTACAGCCTTTATTACCTTTTAACTTTGTGTTTTTACAACCTGTTCCTCCTCTCTGTGCTGCTGGCGATTTCCTCCCAGGGTTCCATAAAGTTCATTTTATATTTCAGGTTATCATGTCAGTCCACAAGTTGTCCCTTAGCAAAATGC
>JAJHUR010135233.1:47047-99549 GCA_027495735.1 Lutjanus campechanus
GGGGGGGGGGGGGACTATTGTGCTAAAAGCTGCTGAACTTGTAGAACACTAACCAGTCGTCAAGAAGCACAGTCACATGCTGTTCTGTTGTTTATTCTTCTCTCTCTGTATAAAAGTCAGGAGGTGCAGATCACTGCTACAAAAGAGTCTGAACTCATAACATGTAGTTTCTGTCACATTTGCAAGAATCATATATATTTTTGTTTAAATACTTCAAGAACATGATTTTATGGTGTTGAATTCCTCTTTTGCTGAGTATGTGAACACGTGACAGTGATTAAATCCGAGCATTTGGCTCTCACAGATTTACAGAAAATGAACAATGTGCATCATCTTAATATAAATTTACCATAACATACATTTTACAGTGCTGGCATGATTACTATAATGAAACAGCCTCTGACGGTTTGTCACTGGGTCCGATTTTGCAAAAAAAAAAAACAATTACAAAACAGGGAGAGGGTGCAGTTTTCCCCTGATAAGTAGGCTGACTTGCCATTTTATTTCACTTAATTTATTCAGTCCAAAATCAGAAAGATCTTTATTATCATTATATACAGGTATGATGAAATTATGAATAGCTTCTCTCCGTGCATGAGAAAAATAGGAAAATATACCAATCTAAAAAACAAATTAAAATGTTAATGAAAGCAGAAACAAACAGACAGCAGTAATAGCAGCTTTAAAATAGATTAAGTGTTATGTACATTGTAAATAGCTTGCAAAACGTGAAGAATCTGTACAAAGAGGTAGCTTCAGAGTGGCAGTAGCTCCACAAGGACTTGGCTCGGGAACCCAGAAAGGGTCACCAGTTCAAGTCCTGCACAGACCAAAGTACAGAGCGTGGACTGGTAGCTGGAGAGGTGCCAGTTCACCTCCTGGGGACTGTTGACTGCTCGGTGCGCCTGACTTTATGTACATATGCAGCACCCTCGCTCTGACATCTCTCTGATGCATGTCTATGTTTGTGCATGTATGTATTTTCGGGTCTGTGTATGTATGAACAAAATTACAACATAATGAAAAATGTAATTTCCCCACAGGGATTAATAAAGCATGTCTTCTTCTGGTAGATGCTAGGATCTCTATTTACGAATTGCGCAACAAATGACAACTCGTCGGGATGTGACGAGTTGAGATGAGAATGAGTTGGCCACTTTTCATTGGATTAGATTGTTTTGTTTTGTCCTACCTAGTCAGTAGTGACATATCCATCCTTTTTCACATTTTCAGTTGAAATGGACACTGGAGTAGTGGTTGCTAGGTGAGGAAAGGAGCAGTGATTTTTGTTTTTAAACCTTATTTTACTTTTGAGTCTAAATGATGTTTTTGAATTGGTCCAGTAGATCACTTCAGCCAGCAGCTGCAAAACAGGCTTCACTGGCTGCAACATAATCCTTCTTGGCAAATGCACCTTTAAAGTACACCCACTGAAAGTGCTTGTTTTTGCCACTGACATTCTAAGTGTCTGACAGTATTATGGGACGGATTCCTACAGGGATAAACCTTTTCAGATAGACCTTTCTAACAGGGGACTGAAGCTGCTATATCGCTCTCTTCAAATCCACCAGACTCCTTTGACAAAAGCAGTCATTTTACCTCACAGAACACTGTAGGTCGGCCACAGCTGGTTAGTTTGTTTGTGTTGTTACCGTGTTCAGATCACAACTAACATGTTAAAATACCAAGGTCACTACAGCTACTTTGATTTCATCTGAGCTGTTTGCCATTTTTCTGATGCTATTTTCAACGTAACTAGTAAGGTGACATCCTCATTCTTAATCCTGCTCGCAAAGCTCTGATTGGTTGGTTGGTTGTTCCTACAGCTGGCAGGAAAAAAAATGGAAACAACACCAGACTTTTCTGAATCACTGAACAGGTGATTCCATAGCAGGGTTTATGTGATTTTCTGAAAAACAAAAGATGCTACAAATATCACTTAAAAAAGAAGAATTAACTCTAAAATAACTGAACTGCAAAGTAACAAAACATATTTATAATCTATCTTTATCTATCTTCTTTTTTTCTCCTTTCCAGTTCCTGTTTCTGCGTCATTCACTTTTCCTTCCATTCAAGTTTTTTCCAATGTCAACATGCATGACATACGCTGAAACCGCAGCTGGAAGAAAGAAAAACTTCCCCTGAAATCCCCAGACTGAGGTTCCTGTAGCATGTTTGACAAGCAGATAAAAAAGCTTTCAGAAGTTGGAATCACGCCAATCATTACATAAAAAATTAGTTTTTCAAAATAAAGCATTTTGTGGCTTTAGTTTCTCAGGGTAATCAGTGATTTGTGGGCGCCACTGAAATGTACTGATCGCTCCTGGTGCTGAACAAGGCATCATCTGTCTTCTCTGTGGCTTCAGAGGCAGGTGGAGGTGGACACTGGCTACTTTTGAAGTCTCTGCTTTCAGTCCTCGCTGCGTCTCTGAGCTCAGGGGCCCCGCTGCAGCATATCAAACGCTGCCCAAAGACAAAGCTACTTTGTGTTTTTTTTTTTTTTTTCCATGGCCACAAAGATAGATTGCTAATGAGGCTCCAGTCTCTAAGCTCAGATCTGACTTTGGGACTCTTGTCTCGGGTTTCAGCTCACGTTGCAAAAAAGAGAGAGAGACTTTATCAGTCTGCTCTCGTCTCTGAAACTCAAGAAAAGCTCAAAGGGATTTTTAAACCTCTTTTTGGTGGTTTATGGTTTCTCCAAATATATTTAAAGAGACAAACTGCATCTGTGTTGAATTTGATCTTTTTGCACATTGCTCCAGAAATGCTCATACAGGAAGAATGATCTTTTAAAAAACACAATAACAAAACTTTAAACTTGACATTATTTTTTCAGTCATATTGGAGAATGACTGTTAATTTCTTTGTTGGGAGACAAATTTGGGTGCTGAATATTGATGAGCAGGCTTAAATTAGTTATGGTGTTAGACTTTCATTTATTAAAGATGACTGCTGATGTTTCATTTTACGTTTTGTATTGAAATTTAGAAAAAAAAAAGCATTACTATTAAACAGTATTACCATAAAGTATCAATGATTTATGATAATGTAAATTTGCGGATGTACATTTCATTATGTTTGCTGGACAAACTGAAATGCAGAAACAAGCACACACACATGCACACAAAAATCACCACAGTAATCTTTTCAACTACAAAGGAGGGGATGGTTTGTGAGAGAGAACAAAACGGAGGGCTTAATCTTAGAGGAAATGTGTCTGTAAACGCAGACAGGTGATAAACCGGTTTGCATAGTTGCTTGAACGTGATCTGTCCTCACAAAGACTTTCTTTGTGCACATCACAAGAGCTGGACACAATAATGTGAATACCTGAGCAATTAAACACAATCGACCCGACACCACTGCAGTGAATATTAACTTTGTAATGTTCCAGTTAGACAGTCTTAGTGTTGCTTAAACTGTTTTGTTGTGCATATTATAAAGGGGTTTATAGAAATGTGTATAAAAGTAGCTGACTTATACGGTCCATGCGTGTAGAGAGAAACCAGCAAATTAGTGAAAAGAGTCGACTCATCACTCCATATGGAAATTATTTTCCTCGTAGCAGCCTCCAGTCTAAATAGATGTTTGTTGATTAGAGCAGATCTGTATCAATAGAGCGTGTTTGCTCCTACAAAGTGAAACAAAATGATTTTTATCAGCGTACACATATTACATCACACATCACACGATGAAAAACAGCACATAATCCTACAACAGCAACTGTGATCAGCACATACAGTCAAGGATTCAGATTTATTTATTCACATACAAACAATATATACAGTGACATGCAATATATCATGTTCCTAAATTTGGGCTAAAAGACTAGTGTGACAAATAAGAATTAGAAAAATCAAAAGTAAAGAATTAAAACTTTTGTATGTATGTAGAAATGTTAAATGTGCATATGCCACAAAATTGAGGACTATGGAAACAAGCTGTACAATTGATTAAACTGACAAATAATTTTACTGCACACATTGTTGTGGCACCAGCACTATTCTCAGTGTAGTTCTTTAGCTCATGCTGCTAATTCAGTCACGTGCCATTAAACCACTGCAGAAGAAGAGGGCGCAACAAGATGATGTATTTACATGAGTGCCAGACACACCTCTCATGGTGAAAATAATGTACATATAATGTACAGTATGTGCTTGTTTCATGTTTGTTTCATGTATTAATTCATTAACAAACATTGCAGTTTCCTTATCGCTCCACACAAATCTGATGTTTACGTCTGCCAGCATCATGATCATGATCGAGAGATGATCAACAGATCATCTCTCTCGCTAATCGTTCAGTCATTTTATGTTACATGCTATATTTCTATAGGTTGGTTAGTAGATGTAGGTCGTAGCAGCAGTCACAATGTGAGATTGTTATCCTAAATTTCTGACACTGTCGGACTTTGGTCACAACACCGTGATGACGGCCATCTTTGAATTTCACTCACAGTGCGACGTAGGACCACCATTTTGGATCCATGACAAAAGACATCACCACATTTATCTTTCTTTTGAGACAGCCCACAGTCACACAGTGTATACCCAGCTTAAGATGTAATGAGATCTGTGCTCTTGTGGCCTTTGAATGCACAAATTGAAAATGCACATAAAAGGTAGATCACATGTCATTCCTGAAGCTTAGCCACATGTTTTAGCGCTAGCTCCATCCCACCGTTTTGGAAACACTCATTAAAAGCTATGTTAGTGATATATTTATCCACAAACCACCATTTTAACTATTTGTCACCAGTATTTTTGTCACAAAGTGTTTCATGCCCGGGCTCCACAGAGCAATCATGGGCTTTGAAAATGAACTCATTATTGTAGCCTGTGACAGATCCATGTGGGTCGCTCAGTTGTTATGAAGGACGGAGCTAATTACATGTGAAGGATAGAAGATTACTCTGGTTTAACTGGCCTGTCAGTCTTTTCTAAGGAGATCAGATGAATTTACAAGGACGACCCTTCAACTAAGCCACCGGCTCGCTGAGTGGTCACAATTTAATGGGGGAGGGTCTGTTTGGAAGCACAATCAGGAATTAAAATGCTGTACAGCAGCACTCTAATAATGACATGATCGTGAGAGAAAAAAACCCACATGTCTGACAATATTTATCATGCTTTGTGTACGGTATTCCCGAATGTTGATAAGCCTTTTACATGTTAACACTGTATTCACTTAAAGCAGGGGGATTATAAAAAAAAAAAAAATCAGACATGCAAGGTTTAACTGAGAGTAAAAGGAGCACGAACAAAAGAGCACTGTGGGAGAAAAAGTGATAAGAGGCTTAACGTTGGCTCAGTGACAGTGCGGGCTGTGTACAGTGAATTTACTGCCATATGGGACCGAGTAGAAAAAGAAAAGGGAGGAGGTGGTGGAGCAGGGAGTTCTCACTTTAACCCGATAACCAGTTGTTGTGAATTGTTCCAGGGGAAGCAGTCTGAATATACTGTAGGTACTCGGTTTTTTTTTACTAGATGAAAGGAACATTTGATTGAGGGAATCAAATAAAAGTGATCAGCAAACATAATGCATCCTAATTTTCTGCATGTAATGGTTTTATTTTCATCTTTTCTGAACCGAAGTAATGATGAGTTACAGCTTTTAGAGGGTGTCTTATAACATGATTTAAAATATACGAGGATATACAGAAATTCTACAGCACACAGTATGAATAATAATTTGTGGGTGCTAATTACATTTTTAGCTTTACATAGTTACTGGTCAGTGGAGATATTGCCTATTCTGACTAAGTGCATTTACTCAAGCACTGTAATGGGGCATAATCCTGAGGTACTTGTATTTAACTTGAGTATTTCCAGTTCTATCTTACTTTATACTTCTACTCTACTCAAGGGTTCACTATGTGGAGATGACGGCATTGCAAAACTGAAAACATGTTGCATCGCACAAACTAGTTTTCATGTGGTTAGTTGTACTGCATTTACACTCAGTCACTGTCAGGTGTAAGGGCTAGATTGCACCACAAACACCTTGGATGAACTTCTGTTTATACTTCTGTATATACTGTCTGGAGTTTGCTTGGAGTAGATCGGCATCTGTAGTGGCTGCATGGACAAGTCAGCAGGCAAGTCTGCAAGGTCACAACCACTAACATAAAAATGGATGATGCTTCTCTACTTCCTCCTACTATGCAAAACGGAGGTCAAAATATTCTGGATTCAATCGCTGTCATCCAGAGTCTGCACAGAGGTGACCAGCATTCAAGCCACCCTATCGATTTCCCGCCCGCACAGCCGGCTAACGCAATCGCAAGCAGAGCTCAGCTGTCAAATCTCCTCTTTTATATCTTTAAATGACTAATTAATGCCAAACTCATCTGAAAAATCTGAAAATAGGCAAGATTTATGACCTGTACTGCAGCCTGCCACCAGGGGGCGATCAAGATGCTTTGGCTTCATTTTTAGGGGGCTTTCATGTTGTCCATTGTCCTCCGTGTACAGTCTATGGTCACAACAAGTTGGGGTTACATGGATGTCCACACAGAGCCTACGTGTACACCCTCTGATGACAAAATTTAAATTTCTTTCTACACCAAACATAGAAAGTACATGAGCTATTTTACTGTGACGTAGCCGTAGCTGCTAAACCCGCTAACAAAGTTAATGTTAGTTTTGCTAAATGATGACCCTTTAGAAGTGGCTAGATATGGCTGACACATCTGACCAAACACTTGTTTAAAATGCTGTTTAAAGATGTCAATTTCAATTACATTCTGCAAACACAATATATATTAAATTACAAAGCATTATACCAATAACATCAGACTAAATGACAGTGGTTAGGTTCGAGTAATCAAATCAAGTCAATAAAGTCATATATGTTTATAAAGGATTGGCAGTGATTGTTTGGCCCCATAAATAGTTTTTTAAAGGTATGCCACAGCTCTTTGATGCTACACTGATTTGGGGGGTTCATACAGTAGATGGCTGTGGATTGGCTGTCTCTACAGAGATTTGCTTGCAACTGTTTTATATGTCAGGAGAGTCTTTACTTAAAGTTTACTGGTGAAGACATTCCTCAAGTTTTAACGGTCCATCTTGATTTAGTAAATCACTGGTTTGAAAGTAGCTACAATATAAGAACTTTGGAATGGATTTATGAATAGCCGGTGCAACCCAGTCCTGGTTCAAGAAAAGTCCCGTTTTTGAGAGCACCATATGTGCTGGTGAAGCCTGACTTTAATTTATTTTGATTTATGACTCTGAGGGCCAGGAGACATAACCCAGCCCACCCTTACACCCCCTTTCCCCTCCCCCTCCCCAGGAGGTTTTACACCATTTTGGAGTTTGGAGTCTGGTTCTCATAGAAAACCTGCGACCTGACTGTTCCCCTCCACGCCCAGCCTCTGACACAGCAGCAAGGGGACACTTGATACGATTTTTGATGGACTCAGATGTTGGTTTTTGTTTCTTTTTAAAGATAATGGAGCGATCTAGGTCACAAGTTCTGACACCCTTCAGCTGATGAGACAAAGTGTAGCCTCTCCATCTTCAGAGGTGAGACGGGCACCCCGAGGCATCCCATGCAGAGACTGTGATGTAGATAAGAGGCATGCCTGCACGCAGACGGCCGTGAAACCCAGACTCCATAAAAACCAAATCAATCCTCTCTTATCTACAACTTCTGCTCAGCTGTGGGGCAGATGGTCCCCAAGCACACCACCCTTCAAAATATCTCTAATCTGTGTAACCAGGCAGAAAACTTCAGCTTTATAAAGCTACAGGCTCCTGCGGTGAAAGGCTAGCTCTGATTGCTATGGAAATAGAGCCAGACTGAGAAGCTCTGGACCGGCGAGTCAGGAGTGTTAATCATGGAGGAACATCAATATAACAGCGCCCGCCCCTTCCTCGTCCCTGCTAAAAAGGGCCCAGTTCATTATTCAGACTTTCTTCGCAGTTAATTAACTCCTAGTTGAGACTCCTCATGTTGTGGCTGTACAAATACCTCCGTCAGTGTTATTGCCAATATCAAGGGAGTCATGCTGTTTATACCAGGAGGAGGTCAGCAGCGGCGAGCATCATTACACGAGGAGAGAGGGAAAACAGCACGCTAGTTGAGACATCAACGCCTCTCATTTAGAGGCAGAATAAAATGCTGTTGTTTAGGTTTCGCTGCAGATTAGATTATGGTCCAATGTGATTCCAATAAGAACAATTTGATTTTGAGGTAATGTGAAGTGGGTCATTGAGAGCAGCTATATTTGGTGTCCCAAAAGGCTCGAGGGGAGAGGTGAAGAAATCTTATCAGCATTAACATTAGAGCAAATGCTTAAGTTCTGGAGCTGCGTCAAACTTAGCCTAATTAAAGTGTTACTAAGATTTACACATCACTAAATTAAATTGCATATAGACAACTTTTTTTTTAGTTTAACTTATCATTAAGGAGTAAATGTTGATTGCATAATGTAGTGATACAAAATAATGACACCATCAGTGTTTTCACTGGCTTCCTATAAGCCCTGCATTCACTGTGCAACTCCATCTGCCACCACTGTCTGCTTTCATGTCTCCATTATCGACTAAATCGTGAATAAATTCTCTCAATGTTTTCTTCTACTCTCCACTCCACCCTTACGCCAACCGATGTTGCCAGATGCACGATAATTATCGTATTTGTACCAGAATTTACCAGAACTGTTCAATATACAGACGCCAAATGTACAAGAATTTGTTTGAGTTGAAAAGTCGCGTGTTTTCACTTTAAAACAAGTTGCACCACACAAATTAGTTGAGATTAATTATTTGTACCGTCTGACTTTCAGGTGTAACTGTTGTTTAGATCTATACATCAGTAAAGAACCAACAGACCAAGACATAGCTATAGTTAAAGACGGTGGTCCGGCCTCTGACGTTTCAGCTGTTTCAACTCATTTTATGTACTATGTTGCTCTGCTAGCATCTTTGATCTCTTGATCTCTTTCCAGAGGGACTTCATGGACCAAACAATGATAGTTTGTGTCCTTGTCGTGTCCTTGCTCGGTTTATTTTGACGTTCGACGTTTGGGTCTGGCTCCAGTTTAGTAATAAGAAAATTTCTTTTGGTTTGTGTCCTTTTCTTTTCAGTGCAGCAGTGGTCAAAGAGCGAGAAAGCCGGTGAATCAGAGAAATTAAACATTCTTTTCTGATCATTTCACAGGGCTTATGTTCAAAGCACAAATAAACACCCCCTAAATCCCCACACAGCCACACAACCCTGTGCAAATTGCTGCAACACCAGATTTAGTCTAAATGCAGTCTAACTGTGTCTTGTTTTTGGTAAACTAAAGCTGTCATTTTCTTTAGTCTGCGGTCCAACAGGTAAATTAGGTCTCAAACCAAAGGTGATTGAAAGCAAAATGCATTTTAGATGAATGAGATATTAATCTCACATAGCCAGACTTCCCTCCACAGTGATCAATGCTGGAGAAATGTCTGGCTCCACACATGGTCATTCTGCTACAGGGGGGAAAAATGCCCTGGCTTCTTTGTATTTCTTTCAACTAAACCCAGTTGTCTTAATCGGTGTCCAAGATGCAGCAATGGTGCCCCTGCAAAATAGTGCTGAGGGGGAACTTTTTTGGTGGAACATTTGCACGTCAGGAAGTGAGCCCTGGTATTAAAGTGACTACACTGCTGTGAGCTTGTTTACGTTCATACTATCAGCATCCCAGGCGGTAATTTGTCATTTTCAGCATGTGGGTTGCTATCTCAGAAGTTGTTGTTCTTTCCCAGGCGAAAAGGCAGATAGCAAATCCTGTGATGCTAACCGAAATAAGTCGTCCAATGGCAGGCTTATACCCACAGAGTACATCCTGTGAGTCAGACTAATGAGATGTGTACACTTTGAAATAACATCATTAAAAAAAATCTGCCATTACAGTACACTGGACGTTATGATTCATTCTATTGGTCAACATTTGGAACACATCCTGGAATTTGTTGTGGAAGACAAAGAAATTCTAACATGCTAGTCTTTTTGTCGGGATGTTGTGAGGTGTCCCACATGCAGTGTAGGCTGTTGTCCACAAAGATACACTACACAGGATTAAAAGGATCAATTGGATCAATTGGATCAACTTGACGCCCTAAACTTGACGCTCTCATTCTGTCTGATTGGGTACAGTAGACTAGACTAGTGATGGAATTACAAATATCTTGTGCAACCTTATCCTGGAGTTTGCAAAATGACTCAACGTGCTATCAGGCCAATCTTCTTTGCTTATAAAATGTTTGAATCCCACATAAATGATTTCGTCTACATTTCATTTCGCTCCCCCTCCTGACTGGACACTATCTCATGAAGCAGCCAGGCAGTTAAAAATGTCTTATGAAGGAAGACATGTGTATGACCTCTGTGTGAACCCTTGGAAAGGGCTTCTTTCTGTGGTTTGGGAATTCATTTCAGTGCTGACACCACTAAGAGGTGTTTAGGTGAATCACAGACAGTATCTGATTTGAATTTCAATTATCACACAGAGGGCAGAGTGTCTAGACAAAACAACTGCCCTGTGTCTTCATTCACAAAAATACTTCTGACAAGTGTGTCAACCTGCAACAGATGCACTTAATAATTTAGGAGGCAAAAGCAGCAGACTATAATGACATTTTAAGTTAGAATTTTGGTTTTATTTTGTTTCAGAGACATCTTTCCTTTTAATACAATGCTGACAGATCAGCTTTCTACCCTGCTGTAACTGTTGGCTGTTGTTATCACGAGATTTCACATATCTCAGTGCAGTTATTCATTGAATTTAAGGACATATTATTGTATAACACTTTACAATAAGTTACACAAAAATTTGAGTAGTTACCAGGGAATAAATGAGGAACTAACTGCTAGTGAACCATTAGTTGATTAGTAACCCCTAATCAAATTTTATATAGTTGTGAATGTTTAATTAATGATTAGTTAATTAAGATTCAAGTGAGGGACAAATCAGGAACAACTTGATAATTGATTCATTTTAATTCCCTAATAATTCCTAATTAATGCTGAACTGGCTGGCTTTTGTGTCCCCTAAAGTAAAGTCATTGTAGTTACTAAGTAGTCTCTCATTACCTTATGATTAGTTACCCTCATATGTCCTCTAAAGTAAAATTATACATAATACTGACTACTTACTAAGTAATCACTCATTACCTTATGATTGTGTCCCCAAAAGTAAAGTGATACATAATTCTAAGTAGTTACTAAAGTAGTCCCTCAATACATTATGATGTTGTTGTGTTGTTACTAAGTAGTTCCCTCATTACCTAATGATTAGTTACCCATGTACTATATGTCTCCTAAAGTAAAATTATACATAATACTGACTAGTTACTAAAGTAGTCCCTAATTACCTTACAATTAATTACCCTTTGTATCCCCTAAAGTAAAGTGATTCATAATACAGAGTAGTTACTAAGTAGTCTCTCATTACTTTAATATTAGTTACCCTTTTGTGTCCCCCAAAGTAAACATAATACTGAGTAGTTACTAAAATAGTCCTTATGATTACTTACCATTGTGTGCCCCCTAAAGTTAACTAATGGTTCAGTAGCAGTTAGTTAGTTCCTCATTTGTTCCCTGGTAAATACTCAAAATTGTGTGTACCTTAGTGTAAAGTGTTACCAATTATAGTTATAGGTACATTCCTTCATTATTTCTATATAGTTAGATTTTATATTGTACTTTTTCTATCCGTACGCCCTTTCTCTTGTCCCTCCCTCCTCTGCTTTGATCCTAAAATATGAAATCATTTGAGTCACATTTGAGAATTTCTGCCAATGGCTGTTCCTGTGTTTAACAGGTTTGTAGTAGAAAAATTGTCTCCCTGTGTAAATGTGTTATTTTATTCCTTTTTGTAGAGTTTTTAGAGTGAAGCTCAGCAGACCACATTACACTTGCTGGCTGCACAAACCTCTGAATCTTGGATCTTAAATCTTTCGACTATTTTGGGGCCTCTCATCTGTCGAATGATGAAACTCCACTGACTCCACGGCTCGCCATGAATTTGCCCATTAGTCAGTGTGCGAACATAAAGCTTTGGAGACCACAGCCTAAACCCACCGTAATCCCTCATGCCCAAACAAGACCAAAGACAGATTTCACAGGCTTGTGCCTCACAATACCCAGACTGCAGGGGACACGGCTCTTTGTGGGCCCGATTTGTGTCTGGACATGAGCGCGTCATGGATGTTGAGTGGGTGTAACTGTGCAGCCCAAAGTTCAAGGTCAAAATGGTTGAGAGAATGAAAAAGTCATTCGCTCATCATTTCATGCACGCACCCACGCACACACACAGATTTCACCCCCCGTTCCCGTTCCAGCTGCCGACAGTCACTCAGACAGAGGCTGACTGAGAGGTGAAAGAGCAATCATCACCTCGACAATGAGGCTTTCACACAGACTGAGCCAAGGAATGTCACTGCATGAACACTGTCAACCATCCATGGTGAAAAACACTGTGGCAGGACACAAGTGATGCCCGATAGTTTCTGTTTCTGTTCTAACAAAACAACATTCAGCTGTGCATGTTATGCCTGCTAATTTTGATCAAAGGCTATAGTTTATCAGATTGTGGTGCAGGCTCCAGTTGGTATTATTTACACTGCAAGTCCTACAGACAGTGTTGCAGATTTCGAGTAGATTAGATTCTCTAATAAAGGTCTTTTTCAGATCAAACAGTTCTGCAGACTCCCCTGAGAGGAATTACGTACTGGGGACAGAAAGAACTACATACCCTCCTAAAAAAAACTGCCAATAGGAGCACGTAAGGCTACTATTACGAGCTACTGGTTACATAGCTAACAATTTATGCAGGTTTTTACAGATGTCGGTTTTTGGCGCATCATTGGCTCATGTGTTCGACCAATCACTTGTAAGAGTTTGGGTCTGTGTGACGAGGTTGAGTTAGCTTAGCAGAAGACGATAGCCAAAAAACTCACAGCCACACTGGTACTCAGGGTTTCCACAGTGCTCATCGTTAATATACAGTACGCTACACATCAACCAAGCCTGGTTGCACGGCCACTATTTCCACTCAACAAAATGCATGAGCACCACCCAATTAATTCAAGAAAAAGATGGTGCTCTCTGATGATGCTGCGTCTCCCCTCTCTAGGCATCACAGTATGTTGTAAAGATACATTTCACAATTTCAATTGAAACACACCGCACGCCAATCAAAGTTCCTCTCCCTACTCTGAATTCGGAGCTAAAAATTTCCCTCAAAATGTGATGCTAAGAACTACAATCGTTCCCAGTTCTTAGACAACACTTGTCTGATAGCACACCAAAGTGCCGTCATGAGTTGGATAGTTTCAGAAAAATGTGTTGTTTTTCAGGAAGGGTTAATGTTGATGTTTGAGCAGAGGAGACGCCTGTTAATATTCTGTCTGTAGGTTAAAGGCCGATACAAGTGGCTGCAGTTTGGCCCTGCACACACCTTCTGTCCTTTTTTTTTTGAAGGACAGAAGGTGTCTCACACTGTACAGATTGTAGATTTGTTATATTGGGCTGTATAAATAGAATTTGACTTGACCTGACTATTTTGAACCACATGTGACAGTAAAAACATGTATACAGATGAAAGTCTATGTTTCATTTTAATCCCATATCTCTCTGAAGTTAATGAAGCATGAGACAGATCATAACCTGAAAGCACATGAGATGCAGGATGTGAACACCTGTCTCTGGTATCAAAGCTCTGTGCTTTGTACACAAAGTCACCCACTCCAGCCTTCTCCCTGTGACTTTTTGCAGTATAAGGATATCATATTTCCTACCATGAAGACCTTGGCGGACAGTTTGTCAAAAATATGGGCCATTCGTCACCATTTGAGCTTTTCACCCCACCACCAGAGTGTGGCCGTTCTGAACAGCTATAA
The DNA here is from genome assembly GCA_027495735.1 of Lutjanus campechanus. Taxonomy (NCBI): domain Eukaryota; kingdom Metazoa; phylum Chordata; class Actinopteri; order Lutjaniformes; family Lutjanidae; genus Lutjanus; species Lutjanus campechanus. The sequence goes on from JAJHUR010135233.1 coordinate 60,928, forward strand.
ACACTTTACCTTCAGATGTGGTCAGACACCTTCAGGGGCATCCATTCTGCTGCAGTTACTGCTGCAAAAGTAATCAACCAAGTTGTGGAGAATTAAAAAAGCATGCCACAGAGAGAGGTCAAATTCTGTCTAACAATCACAGCCACTTTTTGCAGCACTTGTCCAGGTGTTTGTAAGTAGATTGTTAATTTTGGAAAGTTCGATAACAAAGGTGGGAAGTAACTAAGTACATGTACTTTGTCACTGTACTTTCATAAATTTCTGAGGTATCTGTACTTGACTTGAGTATTTCTTTTTCTGGCAACTTTTTACTTTTACTAATGTAAAAGACGTAACAAGATGTACTGTCAATGATGTAACGATACAAAAATAAGATAAAAGACGTAGCAGGATGTAAAAAGACAAAAGCAATGTAAAAAACATAAGATGGCAGACAGAGAGGGGGACTTGACTGTGGCAGCTGGTAGAAATGTAATTTAGAGGGTTAGTTTTTGCATTTACACGACATTACTTTTCAGAGTACTTTTTCACTTTTACATGAGTAAAAAGCTGAATCAGTACTACTTTTACCATAGTCTTTTTTTATACAAATATCTGTACCTCTACTCAAGTAGAGAATGTGGATACTTTTGCCACCTCTGCAAAATTGTAGGAAAGATGAAAGAGAAGCGGATACTTTTTTACAAATCCAACAAGCACTTCATTTGAAGCATCCTGACACCTTTTAATATAAAAAAGGCTGAAATTATGTTTCCTGCAAAACAAATTTGAAGTTAGTCATAGAACTTTATTTACTGCGAGATAAGGTTGTTCAATTTAGCACAAACAAAGCTATTTATCAATTTCTTTTTTATCTTTCAGGCCAGAATAAAAGACGAATAGAAAAATCACAGGAATCACAGGACTGCCGTTGAAAATCTTTATTCAGGTGACAAAGAAATCTGTCTGTTTCGCCTGTGTTCATTCTGCCACAGCTCACTCTGTCTCCATGGATCCTATACGGATTAATGAAACCAGCTTCTCTTCTCTGCACCAAAGAAAACAGGAGTGCACTTCTCTAGCTCCTCAAACAGCAGCGTCTCCTCCCTCCTCCTCCTCTTCCTCCTCCTCCTCCCCCTTCTCCCCTTGCAGGTGGCCCCGTTCGCTACTTTGAGCGAGGCTGCAGGGCTACGGGAGGAATTCACATGTAAATAGGCCACTCGCTCTCAATAGACTGGGGGAAGAAAAATGAATCCCGTCATGATAACCTTGCATAATAAGCGGGAGAGGAGTATGAATATATTGCAGTGTCCCCTTTTTAAGTACACAATGGGATAAATCTCAAAACTCAGCAGAATAAGAGAACAGTCTGGAGGTGGATTTATGGGAGAGTGAAGCTGTGCAGTTTGACACAAACATTACTGTGTCGTGTCCACGCAGAAAAGGAGCTTTACGGGATGCACTTTTAAACGTACCTCCTACTGACTGCATTACACCAAAACGTGCCAGAGGAAGTCTGAGCATGCACGTGCTGTGGAGGCTGGGAGAGTGTTAACACTGTAGCCCTGTGCCGAAGGTCAAAAAAGGCATTTACATGTTGCCTCACACCTACAAACCCACATACATGCATTCGCTACAGTTTCCTCTTATTTTGACCTTATTTCCTTGCTACAATAATTTAAATTTCACTTTAATGCGTCTCATGGAAAGCCACAATTTGTCCAGATTAGCTTCCAGTATTTAGTGCTTTATGTTACTTGTCATTGTTTCTCAAAAGAAAACAAATGAAAAGACAAATTATTTTTTTTAGCATTAAACAACTGCAGCCCTAACCTTGACAACTCTGTGACTAAGACTCATGGGATATTTTATTTTCATTTTATCCTTGTGAGAAATGGTATGTTCAACTTTCTAGATTTTATTGTTAAAACCTTGATTTGAGCAGCGTTTAAAACAAAACAAAAAAACAGAAATATGAGAAAATACCTTGTCTCTGTATGGGTAGTGGAATGGAGGGTACTTTAAAGTTTTTAAATATAAGAGGGGCTTATAGAAGTCAGGTTAGGTCAGATATTTTTATGGAACAGCACAACAGATTTATAATGAATTTTACTTTATCTGTTTTTTGCTTTTTCATATGGGAGTAATCTTTTATTCCTTTGATTATGGTGATATATCTCTGGATTTCAGGATTGTGTTTAGTCTTTTACTTGTTACAGCTTGGGACCATGTTGAAAATATTATGTGTTTTCATTTTAACATTTTATCCTTGCTTTCTTCCCATGTCTGATAACCCATAAATGAAATCAATCAGTTAAAAACAGGAGACATGATGGGGTTTTGGCTACTTGTGAGATGCAAAAATCCACATTGTTTGACTTCTACTTCTATTATGAACATCATATCTGTGCGAGCTGGTTTTCACATCCCAAGAAAAGGACAAGTACATACCTGCATGAAGACAGGGATTTTTTGTTTTGTTTTTGCTTTTGAAAACTTACCTGTCAGCATACTTCATTTTATTCATTCATTCATCTTAAGTAACAGTCAAAAACTGCTGAGTTACTGGTAATAGGCCATTATATTATTTCTTATATGAGACATTATGTTACATCAGTTACATAATATCCATGGAGTCATTTTAGCTGAAAAAGGTGCATGTGCATGTACTGAATGGGAGGCCTTGGTTTGAAAACCACTGGTCTATAGGGTAGTGAAGTGGTAATAGGCATTGGGCACCCAAGGTACATGAAGTAAATTCATTCTTTTTTTCTTTTTTTGCACAGACTGTTATGTAATTGGCAGTTGGAGCACCTCCACGGCTTAGATAAACATGAAACTCTGCCACATGAATCACCAGTAAAACATGTTTGTCCTTTAAAACTACAGGACCGAAGTCAACTACCAACTCCCAAGAACTACTTCAGAGAGAAACTTCCAATCTCTTCAAATAATCTGATTTGAAGAGGGGTTGAATGAGGTCAACATGCTCCCAGTTTGGAGAAGCAAAGAGGAGCACCAGCACAAAGTTAAGAAATGTATTTTAGCCACTTTAAGAAAGCCCACCTGAAATAATCAATATTGGTTTAAGTGTACAGTGTATTTAGAATATTTTCACCACTTTACCTTGCTGTCAGACAGTCTTTTTCAAATGGGAACGGCTGTTATGTTACCCAAATATTGCTCTTGCTGCCTAAACCAGATTCCTTTGGCAAAAACAGTAATTTTACCTCACAGAGCATGGGAGATGCTGATCTACTGTTGCCTCGATCTGTTAGTTTGTGTTATTGTGTGACTTGTGTGACGAGTCCAATTTAACATTTTAAAACACCAAAGACACACAATAACACAAAAAATAGCTTTTGCCAATGGAGTCTGCTTGCATGGAAGAGAGAGCAATATTTGGCTTACGTAACAGCAGTTTCCCAACGGAAAGGCTGTCTGATGGCAATGTAAAGCAGCAAAAGTATTATAAATATGGCGTAAACTTTAACTGATGTTGATTTCTTTAGGTGCACCTTTTATAAGGTGGCTAAAATATGTTTTGCTGCTGACCCATCCACAGCAGTGGATTGCTTAGCTTCCTACAATGATACTCCTGCTGCAAACTGTGCTGACTCCCTTCTACTGTAGGTAATACTCTGACTCTGACAATGAATCTATCTTGTACAACCTCACATCAAATAATCCAAACTATCCCTTTAAAATATAGATTCTGAGCCAGTGTTGAACTGAATTCAGCAACTACGATGTGATGTTTTGTCCTCAAGTGCAACAACAAAGTGTTCTGAATTTGTAACTGGCTTCCATGGCAACAGTGGCTGAGGCTCATGGGTATTGTAGTATTTACAGCTGCAAACTGAAAGGAAAAAAAACAGATTTTATCTAAATTTAACTTGAAATAATTAATAGATGAACACAACATAAATCTAAAGGGTTTGTTAAATTACCCAAGAGACCCCTTGAGAACTCGTGTTCCCATGTTGATAGTTTCCTGGGTGTGTCTATGCGGAGGAACACTGAGGATATCATTACCAGAAAAGTCTGACATGAGAATTTACGGTGTGGAGAAATCCCTCTGCTCCTCCCAATTTGCAGCTCTATCATGTTGTAGAAAAATCACATTGCTTTACACACTTTCTCACCAAACAGACACACACACACACACACAGTAGAACATTTTGTACAGTATTCAGCTGTGCCGCCCAACCTGAAAATAACTGCCAAACTCGATCTTGCCTCAGGCGTCTCTCAGAGAGAGCAGCTGAGATGGCTCAGTACAGTATAAAAGCAATAATGGGTGGGAATTCTTGTATGGATGAGTTACCCCAAACAAGACATGCTCATGAAGCTGTGTGCTTTTATTTCACGCTGGCTGGAGCGTTTTCGTGCCGAGCACACCATCTGAGGTTAATGGGTTAATGGATGGTCCCTGGACAAGAGATTTGTTCACCCTAATCCACCTTTCACTGGAGGCTTTACAAGAACAGATAGAGGCTGAGGTATAGGATGGAGCAGAGGGACCCCTCTGTACATATAACATGATTATATTATATAATGTATATGATCAAATAAAGCGATTATGGTCGTTTTAGTCGCTCCATATGGTTTTGAGTGAGTCAGCAAAAATAAAGCACAAACCAGGTAATAAGCTTTTTCTCTGACCAGTAATCCCCTGGTGAGTGCTTCAGCAGATCAAAAGAAATGACCTGAAGTACATACAAGGAGAGAAAGCAGGACATATTGATTCTCTCTCTCTCCCTCTCTCTCTCACACACACACACACACAAACACACACACACACACACACACACTAAAAGCTGACCTGGCTTGCAGAGAAAAGGAAGCACAATCAGGAAAAGTGTGTATATACCTTTGCCCTTTGAGTTTCCTTCCTTGGCAAACAATTAGGGAAGAGGCACCTGCATGGGCTTCCCAACACAAAAACATCATTCATCAACATATGACAAATATGGGGCATTCTGGGAATTTGACAGCCAACACAATTACCCCTGTGTGTCACTCCTCCTCACTCTTTTGACATAATTACTGTTCCCTTCTGCTTTTAACTCGTCTGACGAAGTCATAAAAGCCACCAAAAAGATTTAAATTCCATTTATTTCAGCTATATTCTGCTGTTCCCCTAAAGTCATGCAAGCCTGTGAAAGCTAGAGCGAAGAACACTTTTTTGTTTTTTTTGTTTTTCAGAGTTTTCAAAAGGATTTTGCATCTTGTCCCCAGGCGCACTTCTTCATTTACAGACATATTTTGTTATGATTTTTAATGAATTATATATATATATGTAAATCATGTAAAGCATGGTAAAGTGTATCACAACTTTTTAGAAAAGCTGCCACTGGGTCAGGCATGTTAGGCTGCAACAATCCCCCCCCAAAAAGCTGTCGAAATCCTGGAGGGACTGATTTCTAAATTCAAGAAACCCCCTGAGATACAGCACCAAAACCACACATCAAGGTCACAATTATCACATTTAACTGGAACAGATATTTTTACGGCCAGGATATTTGGTGATTCAGCCTGTGAGCAGTGCAAACTACCAATCTGTATCACAGAGTTATTTTAGAAGGCCAGCTGCTGCACCGGCCTGTTGGGCTTACAGTCATTAATTGTTTCAAAGGAATGAGAGAGCAAATGGCGATAATACACTGGGACCACATATCCGCCCTGCTCACTCCAAAAATACTCAGCAATGCCCCTGGCTTCACAGCCTCCTGCCTCAGCCTGTCGTACTGGGTCTGGTCTCCAGACTGCCCTGACAACATTTTCAAGTCCTGAGGATGGGCTGTCTGCGCTACAACGCATCAGTGCATCTCTGAGCCCTTTACACTGCAGCAGCTAACAGTGGGAACAGAGCTGTGGGTTTAAATGTTTGTTTTAAGCTTCACTGATGTGCACACAATCTTTTAAATGAGCCTTTTAGTTTTGGGTGTGTTCAGTGTCGACACAATAACTGTGCAAGTTGCTTGAAATGAAAGCGAGGATTTTTTTTCCCCCTATAGTGATAATTAGAGAGTCTGTAGGCTGAGCATGGATCTTGTTTTGCAGACACCCCTTACATCACATTCACATGTGACAGATCCTGTAATGTCAGCTCCACTGGGGGAACTGGTGGTTGGTGCCTTGCTAAAGAGCGTAGCGCAAGATGTTTTTACACGCTGTTTGGTTCAACAGTCATTCCTCTCTATCCAGAGAATGAAATTAGCATGTGCTACCTGCCAAATACAGGATAAATGTTGGCTGTGGCAAAAATTTCACCTCACATGCCACCATGGCAGAGGCTTTTCTTACATGAATAAATATTATGTTTCAAAAGCAATTCCTAAGAATAGTCAGGGATTAAGGTTACATGATATATTCTGTATTTCTACTATTGGGTAGAGTTTTCATGATACCAGAATTTTAAAGTTTGATACTAGTATAAAAAACAACACTTGATATAAAAATAAAAGACAATCCTCAGCACACATAACAGCATAACTTTAGAGCTGCAACAATCAATTGATTATTAATCTATTATTGAATTAATGAATTGGCTTCCAGCTCCTTAAATGTGAATATTTTCTGGTTTAATAAAGTACACTGAATATCTTTGAGTTGTGGCCTAAACAAGACATTTTAAGTTATATTGAAGTTATCTTGGACTTTATAGTGCTGTTACCTATCTTCTCTGTTTTGATTGCATAATAAAGTTTTTTTTTAAAGTCAAATGTGGCACAATAATGTGGTTTGTTCTTTATACAATGAGTTTTCCCAAAATTAGATTTTAAAAAAATAGCCATAAATCATCCCGCTTACATATCAATATATAGCAATATCTTCCATTGTAAACCCTGTATCGTGATACGTATTGTATCGCCAGATTATTGCCGATACACAGCCTTACTGAATGCGGTCTGTTACTGAACACTCTGGTTTTTGCTGTACTTCAAGCAGAATCTCAGGCAGGACAATAAAGATTGAAATGAAATGAGCACTTTTGATACTATGATTAACAGTTACGGTATTGTTTTCATCAAGCGGTATTGAAAAAATATTTAAGTATCGATACTTTTGACAACCTAATTCATTTGTGAACACAATCATTGTGCAAGCTCCCTGAGATAAAACTGTGGATTAAAAAAAGAAGTGATAAGAGAGAAGTTAGACTGAGCATGTATTTTGTTTTTCAGACACCATTTACATCACATTAACACGTGACAGATCAATTAGCACTGTAATGTCAGCTACTCAGCAGCTCCACTGGGGGAACTAGTGGCTTAGTGCCTTGCTAAAAGGCACACTGACAAGTGTTTTCACATATTGCTTGTTTCGATAATCTTCGCCTTGCTATCACCCAAATGAGTTGAAGGTTAAAAACATGTACCTGCTTTTTAAATACAAGCTCTTGAATGACAAAGTGAACATAATAATACTCTTCATAACACTGCAACATTGCTCTATATATGTTTTATTAAGCAAAACGTTATGCATAACCTGTCTAATGACAATGTGGCCAATGTGGACCAACTACAGTAGCATCTGTTGTACTTTGCCCAAACATTTCTGTAAAATCCAACACAATTTTCTCTATTTAAAAACTGTAAACTTCATTCGAAGTGATAGTCTAAAGTGCTTTTCAAAAAATGAGCAATATAAGCCAGCAAACAAATCTATAATAACGCGATAATGCATGATAATACTTTTGTTCAACAAAGTCCAGTGTAAAAAATACAACAACATATAAAACAGTCAAATAAAATTCATGTGTATTTCATTGCCCCTCTTGGTGTAGCAAAGTTCAATCATTTACCAAATAACTCTTCAACTAGTCAAAGCCTTTCCTTAAATTATTTTTGGTAGCACTGTTTGGAACAGCTGTCAGCCATTCATGAAACATACAGCATCCTTAACTTCTACCACCCTTCCAGACCCCAAACCCTCAGCGCTTTTTAATCCATTTAAACTCCTTATATCATACCCACACATGTCTGAAACTTTCTCATCTTCATACTGTAATTCCTTTATGTGTCACTTCCTGATCGACAGCATCATCACAAGACTGGGAATCCTAAATCTCAATCTCAAGTCTGGACTGATAAAACTCAGTATGTTGAATCTGGACCTGCAGTGGCTACCTGTATCCACCCAGTAGAATATCCTTTGTTTCCTTCACATATAACTGCAGACAAGTCTTTTTCACAACAAGTTTATCTCTTCTTCCTCTGCTGCCGGAGCACCTTTCTCCGTTTAAGGATCAAGTCATGGAGTCTCTCGAGGCCCTCTCGGAGTCCGTCTCCTATGATAGCGCAGGCTGGCTGCAGGTGCCAGGGAGTCGCAGGGCCAAGTTCTTTCAAAGCCAACAATTTCTCAATCTCAGCAAGTCCCAAAGAGTGCCTTAAGTCCTGTTTGTTGGCTACCACCAGGAGGGGCACCCCCTGGTTTTCAGAGGTCTTGGCGATTTTATGGAGCTCCGTTTTGGCCTCCTCCATGCGCTCTGCGTCCACAGAGTCCACCACGAATATGATGCCATCTGTGCATCTTGTGTACGACTTCCACAGGGGCCGAAGCTTCTCCTGGCCGCCTACATCCCAGAAGTGGAACGTCCCAGTCCTGTGGCCGCCCAGAGACAGTTTGACCTTCTCTGCATTGAAACCTTTGGTGGGCACCGTGTTCACAAACTCATTGAACTGCAGTCTGTACAGAACCGTGGTCTTCCCTGCGGAGTCCAGCCCGAGGATGGCGATGTGGAACGACTGGAAGAACGGGATGCTTGAGAGGAAGCTAGGCTGCTCTGACAATCCGTTCCCCATCTTTCCTCATGAGGAAGGATTGGTGATTCCTCAGTTTTGATCCAATTACCCAGCAATAATCCTCAGAGGTGATATTCCAAAGTGACTGCAGCAATTACCTGAAAGCATACTGCATGTTACTGTGGGTGAAAAACAGACTTACAGAAGCAGTCGCAATGTAACTTTGACTGAAGAGCCACAACTGGCCACAAGTGGCAATTACAGGATAATGGCACACTAAATTTCCCAAGATTTTGTTGAGTCTTTGCTTGAAAGACGTCATCATGGTGATCTGTACAAGCTAAAACAAGCAAAACAGCAGTGCAAGTACAGGAGAGTCATAAAGTCAACAAACTGGGTAAGAGTTGCATAACAATATCTATCTAAAGTTTGCTAATATAAGCCACAATAAGCTCATACCAGACCTAGTAAGGCTGCAGCAGCAAAAACCCTGAGAGCAACAGTGCATTTATTTCTTATGAAACTTTTAATTTCTAAGCTGCTATGTTCTCCTTCAAAAGTTAGTGTCACTTTAAAGCTGCATTTTTCATAATAACAATGGATCAGATCACTATGTGTAATGCAACAGTAGGTGTCGCTACCACATAATCTGCAATGGCCAGTGACCAATGAAATAAAACTTATTGTTACATCATCATGCAATAATAAATAAAGGTATTTTTGACAGAATATGTTAAGATCAAAATGTGGAGATACTCGAGTGTTGTTTTTATTATGAAATTATGAAAAAATGGTTATTAATGTGGATGGTGACTACAGCAAGTCAATTAATTGATTTAGTTGTCAACTATTAAATTAATCTCCTACTATTTTGACAGTCGATCAGGATTGTTTTAGTTGTTTTTAAGGAAAAAGTAAACAAAGTCTGATTGTGGCTTCTCAAATGTGACTATATGCTGTTTATTAACTCCTCTGTGACAGTAAACTGTCTCAAACAAGACATCTGAGGACATCATCTTAGATTCTGAGAAACAATAATCAACAATTTTCTGGCATTTTGGTATAAACAACTACTCAATAAATTGCAAAATGATTGCTTGATGAATTCACATTGAAAATAATTGTTACATATAGCCCTAACGATGACCAAAACGGCAAAAAGGCGGGGGTGTTTATATTTCATTTTGCTCGGTCAAAGTCCACAATTGTGCATCTCTTACTATAAAACATCCTTTATGACCAGGAAAAGACTTCTGAGCAATACACTATATCTAATCTGCACCATTATATTGATATATTACTCAGCTGTAACAAGACATGTACAGTATCTTAAGTAAGAGACAGAAAATTACTTTCATTTACTTCATTATACACGTAATGTCACAAAAAAAGGAATTAGCAGCCACCTTATTGTACTAAGTTTAATTTAATCATCTCATATGGTATCACTGTGACATTCCTATAGGGGCCTGTTTGCTAGTTTTGCTGTTTTACTATAATATTAGTATAATATTACATCCTCAATTGGATTAAAAACAGAGTTTAGTTTCCAATGACTCTGTATTTTATCTACACATGATGAGACTGTTCTAAATTTGCGAAAGACTGACATGACTGTACACGGCAGGTGAATACATGTATTTTTGTGCCCAGTTACCTACCAGTCTGATCCATCGGTAGAGAAAACATTTAATCTAAATCCTCTCTGAGCAGAGACGCGGTCCTCTCAAGCTTCTACACTGCTAAGATATTCAGCTCACGGTGTATTTCCACCTCATATGTTGGCGACGACGACAAAAAATCCTTCCCCAGAAGCAGAGACACCCTCCCTGTCTGTCCTCCGTGTCCCAGTGTGGATCTACCGCTGATGACACTGCTGTCAGTCTGGATCAACGCCCACACCAACACTGCGGGCGCGCGCGATTGGTGCGCGTGCTCTGTTCTCTGTCAGCTGATTGGCTAACACCGCTGTCAATAACGCGCCTGCCCGGGAATCAGGATCACCTGTTGCTCCGTCTGTCCGTCACACCATCTTCACTTTTGACATCGATATTTTAACCTTATTGAGCCACAAACAGGTTGCTGCCGTTATGTTTGAAGATAATTGTCTTTATAAAAAAACGACTGGAGAGGCAGCAAAGGTACACATTTAAAAGTTGTATATTTAAATGTTTTAAACTGTCCAGAAAATATACTTTTTGCATTTTAATGGCTTTCGCAAGTTTAGCGTGCCACCAAGTTGCAGATACAGGAATTTTTTAAAACACAAAATAGACTAGTCTGCTAGTCTCCAGTCTAAGTCTTCATTATCATCCACGGTATTTTGCAGTCCACGCTATGAAACCATAAACGGACATTCAGATCGTGTAGAAACGGTCGCGGTTAAGCTAGCAGCCGTTAGCAAACGTTAGTAACCGTTAAGAGTAAAATTCAAACCCACCTTTTGATTCAGTTTGGTAAGTCAGCGTGTTTTCCCTGTTCTGTGAAGGGAGAGAGAGACAGACATGGTGAGTGTCTGTACATCAATAGTGTGTGTGTGTGTGTGTGTGTGTGTGTGTGCGCGCGCGCGCAGAAACAGCGCCGCCCCATTCGTGCTCGTGTTTTTGTTTGAAATGATTGGTCAGGGGGGCAGGAAAAGCACCACGCTGACTAACAGCCCATCATGCATGAAGGATAACAAACAGTAACTGGCTCTCTAATCACTGGCTTATATAACCTGGCTTTCTTAGCTTTTTTTTTTTTTTTTTTTTTTTTTGTCACAATCATTTGTTTGATTTTGTTTATTTTCACACAGACAGAGGTTATAACACAAAACATAGGCCAGTGGAGGAAGAAGTAGTCACATCCTTTATATAGGCCCGAGTAAAAACAGTGGTGTGTAGAGTAGGGGAGACAGGGAGCAATTGTAACATGTTTTTACATTTTCCTTTATAAATCACAGACTATTTGAATTACAGTTGTCATCTTTTGATATAAGAAACATTTATATGTGCACTAAATAATAATACAATTGATGTATTTTAACTAATAAGGGCAAGAAGATAATAGTAGTAAATTCAGTGCAAGAATTCAGTGTTTACAAAATGAAAAAGTAGTCATGTTAACCCACTGTATATCAAATAAAAACACACCAAAGTAACCATATTACTGGTTTAGTACCTAATTGTACATAATTGTTCTTTGTATGTGGTTCAAATTATTGTAGATGTCAGGTGTCACATGAATTCAAAGCAAAAGTCTGTCTATTTTTGCTGAAGACTAGTTAGCCAAGCTATTATATTATGTTTTAATTATTTGACTGAAGTTAAAAGAAATTTTACACTTACATTCAGTCTAATATGTTCATTTTGTAATAGAAAACTGTAGCAACACAGACAAACAGGTGATTACATTGGGCCATGTGGCTCGGGGGTACAGTATGACAATTGCCCTCGGTCTTGCAGCCATGATAAAATCTTATATTCTAGCTAGCTCATTTCTCACTGGAGGAATTAAGTTTGTTGCAGTTGCCCCCGTTAAAACTCCCCCTTGTCTCCCTACTGAGAATCTATACTCAAGTGAAAGTACAACAGTGAAAATTACCTGAGAAATATACTTAAGTAAAAGTTAAAAACTGGTTATTTTCCATTTTAATGTATGTTTTAGGGTGTACTGCAATTATGAGAGTAGTGTTGAAATTGGCAGTACGTTAGGTTATCTGCTTTCTTAAGCACACCAACTTAAAAGTCCAACAGGCCATTAAGTTAATGTCAAATGCAGCAATAAAATGCAGCGAAGTATAAAGTAGACTACTGGCTCAAAAATATACTTGAGTAAAGAGTAAAAGTGCAGTCTAAAAGGAACATGAAAAGTACTTGTTCCTTGTAACTCGTTACGGCCCACCCCTAACAACACAACAATGACAAAATTATTTAGTATTTGTTTTATCGGCATTTATAACCTAAGCCAGTTTGCGATGTCTGTCCTTTGATGGGCTCTTAAATATAAAAAACTCAACCAAAAATACATACAAAACAGTACAAGGCACAGACAGTGATACAATAAAATTACCACAAAAGTCAATGATAATCACAGACCATTTTTAACTTTTCTTTTCCTTTATTCATCCATTAATTCATCCTTCTTTCTTTAATTTGATACCTGGTATATTTTCCTTGCTAAGTAGTACTCATGTAGGTGATAAAATGAGTTAAATATATCAAAAAGTATTGAAAAAAAGGCTAAACCCTGCACTGTTAATGTCATTTAAAACAATTTCCAATTGTTTACATAGTCCTGTGCTAAATTCTTATACTGTAGCTTCCTTTATAGAGGATTTATTAGACAGAATTGGATAAAAGACTTTTGCACAGCATTGTAAAGAACAATGACACTAATAAAGAGAATATTTATTACCCATGCTGCAATAAGCTTAGAAAAACACATGGCAGCCTGTGGGTCATGGGTTGAATGCAGTGACTGATACTCTTTTCATTTTATATTTAGTCTGCGAGTTATGCTCAGAGTCACAGATGACTCATTAAACACATATGTTCAGCTCTTTCAGATATGCTTCAATCATGTGCAGGCTTCACATGTTTATAATTCTTGGAGTACCAAATGAGCAGCTGTCAGTGGACCAGTGAGCTTCATAATGTGGTGTGATGACCTCCGTGACACCACAGTCACTGCATCTCTTCTGCCATAAGCTTAAAGCTATAAAAATATCTGAATGTCTGATAAATTCAGTCCTTTTCAGTTCATTTTATGCTCTCAGCTGTGTGTCAGAATTCAACAATAATAGCAATACTGTAATTTTGACAGTAGATGTAATATTCATATGTATTTTATGTAAACTGTATTGAAACTAATGCAAATCTTGTAGCTTCCTGCAAAATAGTAAAAACACATTCAAATAAAAAATACATAATATACTTTGGAAAAAGTCTGTAAAGTCATAGTAAATGGACTAAAACCGTCACAGACATGTTCTTCATGGGATTTTATGCTTATTTAATACGTATTCCAATGATTTAATTTTTCACATTTGCACATTGTGATTTTTCCATGTTCTTGAGAGTTTCTCTTCCACACGGTCCAAGAATGCGCTGTACGCTCCTCTTCTTCGCCTGTGTCTCTGTGAAACAGACATTCAGTGTCAATTCAATGTATTGACATAATTTTAACACCAACATGTCTAAACCTTTGTGGATAATAGTTGATCGAGGTGAACCCAAACTTGTTACAAACTCAAATGTTGTTGTATGTAAATTCGTAATCTTAAAGTAACTATAATTGTTTCATGTAGTTGTGGAAAAACTAAATGTTGTGATAAAAAGTAGCACAGAATGGAAATAATTAGTAACAAGTGGTTCTTTATGTAGATAGGATGTCAAACCACCACTGACAGTGTAGGAAGCTGATTTTGGGGGCCAGGGCAGCTGAGGGAGTATGAGCTTCGCATCCCACGTAGGCTCTGCAGGTTTATAGGTGTCCATCCTCATCTTGGTTTCCCTTGAACTTGAGTCTGTGTCAGGTCTAGTGGACCAAACTGGAAAAGAAAATATAGTCATGCATTCAGTCATTCATTAGAGAAATTGATTTTTGACAGCATGAGATGTGTTCCACCCTCCTTAATCCACTTACTGATGTCCATGTGCTTTAATTTTAACTTCAGGTTACCAGGATCTCTCTCATATGTGGTAACGATGTCTGGAACTTCCTCATCAAGCTGAAGTCAGTGATAAAAATGAAAAAGGTACATTTAATTTTTGTTTTACTTTTGTGTTTATCGCCATCTTGTGGTCAAATCAAACATTACACAGATAAATCCTGCTTGCCTTGCTTGTAGTCTGTTTATCACAATTTTGAGTGTAAGATACACATTAAAAACATACAGTACAAAGCATATTTTGACACTTACCGGTCTGAAGTTATGTGGTTTGGGGTTCTTGTAAGGCCCAGAAGAGAACTTCCCACTTTTAACAAACATTAGTTCAGATTCCAGAGCATCAGGAGGCCTGTATGATGTTACAAACTTTGGGGTGTCTTCCCTCTTGTAACTCTCATGTAAAACCTTTGGTAATAATATTCCAGTTCTCCTCTTTATTTCACTGGGTTGGGGTGCAGCTAAATGTGTCTTCCTTTCTTTCTTTTGAGGAACTGACAGAGATCTGTACAGTTTCACAGAGAAATCTGGTGGCTTGATGCTCCACGCGTCGCTTTGGCTCTCAATCTCAGGGAGGGTGAACCATTTGCTTCTTGCAAAACTGAGATGCTGACTTGCAGAGAATCTGATTTTTTCTTCAAAGCCGACCATGGAGGAGAGTGGATCCAACAAACTATATGGAGCCATTTTGACAAGCAAGGTATCTGCTTACCTTGAATTTCCTTCTCATGACTTGTCACTTCTAGATGCTCACAAGTTTAAGTCCACAAAGTTTGAGGTTGAACTTCTTGTACTGTTTGTTGTTATGTCAGGAACAGAGTGGTAGCCCCAGGAGAAAGTAACAGACAGTGGCACAAGAGCTGATTACAGACACAACTAATAAAAAGTGCTGCTTGGTAACAAGCAGCTTTCGCCTTTTTAACAAAAACAATCAAGTAGGCAGAGCTCAGTAGGACATTCAACAAAAAGAGAAACTTAGCAACAGTGCAAACAACGTGCCCTCTGAATAGAAGAAGTGACAGCATTTTGAAACCTTTCTACAGTACCAGTCCATAGACATAGTGTTGAAGGTAATATTCAATTACAGATACTCTATTATATTTATCATTTATCATTTATAGTCTTTAGTCTTTCTATTGTGAGGGGAAAAAATCCTTACATTCAGTTTTACATTCACAAATATGGCATTTTGGAGACTCTTATATAAGATTCTGTGTTAGAATGCCAGACCTTTGTTGAAATTCTTAAGAGCAGAAAGAAAATTGTACATGTTTTCAGACTTTGTAGAGTAAAAATAGGAATCTTGTGTACACGGTCACATTGCAAGGAATCATCCTCTGCTGGGACAAAAATCAAGTCTTTGGCTTTAAGACTTTATTTTTAAGGTTATAGTTGCACAGAGGCAAGAAAGTGTAAGTTTATTTGTATGGCACAACAACAGAGCAATTCAAAATGCTTTAAGACATAAATGGCAGAAAAGATACGAAATAGACACTTTACAATATAAAAAGACAAATAGGATTAAAAAGAGTAAAAAATAGTAAAATAGAAGATAGAAAATGAGCAGGAGAACAAAAAGTACAGTCTAATATGATATGAAGCAAGATATGAATAACCAGTCTCAAGGTGCTGCACACTTAAACGTGTTTTTGAGTTGTAAACTAAATGAAATGGCCGCACTGTGATGAAAAACATTAACAGTGGTGTTAAAATTGACAAATTTAGAAAAGTCAGCATTTCATAGTTTGAAACAACTCAACATGGCATCTAATGTTTTAAACCAGAGTCGACCTGTTGGGACTGACAGGTTGTGAGATGATTAATGGAGTTGGAAAGAAAAAACAAAACTTTGATAGCCAATCATCTTTCTAGACTTTCCTTCAATCTCACCATTTATGTTAAATAATAGATACTTTGACCTCTATGGACCTCAGAAGTTTAGAGAGGAAGTCTTTGGTGGAACTGTGAACAACTCATGAACATTTAAAACATAAGGAACCCCAATTTCTAACCGAAATATGTTTGTTTATGTAAAATCTTAATCTGAGAGTATAGGTGTGAAGTAACATAAATTGAATAAACATAAGTACAGTACTTGAGTAAATGCAGTCCTTCTGGGTTATTTTCCACCATGTCCTCAAAAGTTAGATATGTTCAGATATTGTAATGTCAGGATACTGTCACTAGATGGCAGCATATCATTCAGTCAGTGGCAGTCAGTGAACAGGTCACATATTTATGGCATGAGGTGCTACGTAAATCCTTTTAACAAAAACAGTTCACAGTGGTTTCCTTTTCTGTGCTGTGGTTGTTCAGTTCAGACAGAGAGAGTAGAACATGGTAAAGATAGTTGGATGCAGTGAGAGGTGAACAGGCTGTCATGTAGACTGGGGTGATAAAGTTTGGACTGAATGAGATAAACTGCCCCTTGTACTTTACCCGCATCAAGTCAGTTTTATTTATACAGAACCAGATCATAGCAGAGGTTATCTGAGGGCAGTCTTCCTACAGAGCAGGTTGAGGACATACTCTTTATGTATTTTTACTTGAGTGCTCACAGTATGTACAGAGTGTCCAGCGCAGACTAGGACTTGGCATGCAGAGATGATGGTTCTTCCAGATTTAGGCTGCAATTGCCCTGGAAAAAAGTCTGTTTAATGTCTACCATCACTACATAACAGCTTTTTACTGACTAAACCTCCAAGAAAAGTCAGGATAATACTCTGGAAAGGAGCTTGTAGCAAAAAGGAAGACTGTGACTCTTATGCGTATACACTCAACACCCTCAAAAAGAAGGCCCTTATCCTTAATCATCGAGTTTAAAGCTGCACTTTTTATATTAGCAATGATTCATATTAATATGTGTAACTTGAAAGGAGTCGCTCATAGTGACAAACCCACATCACCCAAATCTGCATTTCCTTTCAGATCTACAGAGCATTTTAGCATCTTTCAGTTTTAGTTTTCCAGCCAGCTGTGTTTTCAGAAAAAAGGCTCTGATATAAACCCACTGAACACTACATGTCCAGCACCAAACAGCAGACAAAGTTAGCCTTGAGCTGGTGAACACAGTGGAGCATTTAGCTGCTAAGGATGTTTTCCTCAGGAGTTGTTGGAGACCCAAACAGTGCCAAAAGGAGAGTGAAATTAGATTTATTAGGTCGCTAGAAACAAATAAATGCTAATGTTGCTCACTATCTGCTGGATGTATAAATAGGCAACTCTTTGCTTGCACATTTAGCATATTATCTTTGCAGCATGGTAATTTTTATCCATCCCAAGTGACCCAAAAAAATCAATCAGTCAATACTACTTTAAATAAAGTTTATACATAAATATAACTATAAGAAGATAGAACAGAAAAACAGATGAAAAGACATGTAACTACAGTAAAATAAGTAGATGTAGCAGCACATATATATGGTTAGGTTTGGAATATAAATACAATTTAGTGTTCACTAAAATAATGTCATATCAAGTAAAACTGGTTTTACATAAGTCAGTTGCCACACTGCGCCCAATGATGCACTATAATGCTCAGATTTTTTCTCTGACTCCATGAATGAGTTGCTCATATTTTTTGAATTCTTTTTAGACTAAAGGCAAAACCTGTTATGTAAGTTCGTTGTAACAGTCAGTTACTGTATTGGTCCAAATGTGTTATGAGAGGTCAACATTAGAAAATCAGTGATATCAGAGGTCATAGCTGTGATTAACAAGAGCCAGACAGTAAGCAGAGGAGCTCCCCTTGTGTAAACATTGATCTGTATGCAGCAGAGTTTTTCCAGACAGTTGTTGCAGCAGTCACTTTGTTCATACCGACTCGAACAGCAGCTGACACAAGGGGGCAAAGGCAACAGGAAACCCGAGCTGAGACCAAACAGCGCCTGTGAAGGAGCTGACCTCGCTGCCCCTGTTAAACCAGGAGCTGCCACCTTCAGAGGCTCCTCTCGACCCCTGGCCCCTCAGCTCTGTCTGAAAAACTTTGACCATTGTACCCAGTGACATTTACAGCCACCGTGCAATCACTGGCTTGGCTGAAACAATTACAGCAGCCTTTTGTCAGACGTGACAGCCTGAGATGCTGCGGTTAACCCTGCCTATCAGTGGCCTCAGAGATGTCTCCATGTCACTCTGACAACATTATGGAGCCTAATTGCATTGTTGTTTGAACACTAAGAGAAATAGTGCCACAGATAAATCATGCTGTAACACACAGAAGCTTGTAAGTTGTGGCTGCGTAACTACTGGAGGAAATAGAAACAAGGTGAAACAGAGTATCTGAGACTGAACTGAGGAAACCACTAGTCTCGTTTTTGGACTTTCTTATATTCCTTTCCCATGTCTGAATGTGTGTCAGGACCTCCATCTGTTTTTTCTGTTTGAACACTGTCACTGAGGCAAGAGCGGATTTCAGAGATTTTCAGATCAAAGGCCCTTTCTTCCCTTTTTTCTTTTCTTACATTTCACCTCAGACAGAAGGGGGGTATACTGTAAATCAGTGACATGAGAAATCATGAATTGTCATATCGATGAATCAAAACGTTGACATTTGTTACTTTGATGTGTTGCTTCATGATAAAGTGTCACTTTTTTTACATTTGCAGTTTGAAGTGAATTTCAGCAGAAAACAGCTAGCAGCCAAATCCAGTATAATTAGAGTGAATGGTGACAACGTTTAAAACAAAGAAAAATAACACAAAACAAACACAAAATGTAGCCTCCCAGCTAGCATGTAAACATGGTGTGAATGTATCGCAAGACCTCATATATCTCTTAACGGATGCATGTGTGAAGATATCGCGAGATCTCTTGTGCATCTGGCTCGAGTCTGAGAGGCTACAGTTGACATTTTGGGTTATTTTACAATGGTAAATGTAAAATGTTTATAGTTGGATTAGGTTTAAAACTATGTGTAGGTTGTGGAAAAGGTCACGGTTTGGGATAAAATAAGTGTGTTATGATATGTAAGTCACATGGTGTAAGTGAAGTAAGTCACATGTGCAATGGTATGCAACTTGAAACTTTAAATAACGTTGACTTTTGGTTTCACGCTGGACTCAAACCCCAGCCACCTGCGTGAAAGTCCTGTGTTTGTTTGACCCATCCATCCAACCCACGTCTTCCACATGTGGACTTTCTCGCTCTTAATACTATGTTGTCAGGGATTTTTTTTCAATTTAAACCACATGCATGCAAAAATGGACTTTGGTATATGCACTGCATACAATTTCAAAGTCTAAAGTCGTGTTATTGATACGCAGATTGGCTCAAACTACACTCACACAGTCCTGATTAAGCAGATCAGCTCATTTTTGACAGCTTAACTTTTAATAAATATATATAATATCAATAATGCCTATGGATGTTATTTAAAATAACCTTGGTTGTTAATCTACATTGTTTGAATATGCAATGTTACAGAGAAATACTTCATATTTCTATTCAAGCACAACAGATACCTCTGCAAAGTAAATTTGAAGATATTGATACTAAATGGTCCCCCTTTAAGGTTTAATTTGGACCAAAACAGCAGACAGTAAACATACAGTGGTATAATTTTTGACACCAAGTTTGCGATGCAGCTCTATTTGTCCCACAGATAAATGTGTAAATGTGTTTCTGCCTGTGTAATTATTTAGTGTCAGTTAAAAAGTTTGAGTGTCTGTAACTTTTAAGACTCAAATTTCATGGTAAGCTCACCTTTAACTTCTTCTATGACTGTTGTCACAGTCTTCAGTTACGTTTGACTCTAACAGGATTTGGGGATTTAGTCTGGTACTGGATCAGAGACTGTATAGACATTGTTTGCATTGTTGGTGCAGAGTGTTGAGCTGTCAGTCTGGGTTGGGGTATGTGATGGGAGGCTGGGTGTCGGGGGTGGAAGCAGGAATAGCTTGTGTCATGACCTAGCGGCTCCGAGGTCACATTTGTCCTCTACAGTAACTAAACACAAAGCAGTTCCTCCCGGAGCATGGACCAATTACAAACAAAACCATACTCAGCAATTCTGATGTGTTTCTGCTCTCCAGATGTGGAAAGTAAAGCAACGCAGGTCTCAGAAAATCTGAAACACCTTGAGGAATCAGATTTTACATTCAAAATATGAGATTTGTTTTTCGCATCTCACTTCCCTCTCTTCTTGAACTCTCTGTTCAAGATTCTTGGAACCTTAGTGCTATCTAGTGAACCAGCCCACGTTTCCACCAGTTTTCAGAAGAACCTTTGTAATCACTGATGTCATCTGATGTCATCAAGAAAGGGCGTTGCAAAATGCATAACAGCCTGTAGAATATGACATGCCCACTTTTGTTTCCAAGGAAAACTGCAAATTAGGTGCTTGAACCAGAACGGGGCTGGTTTCATGTTGGTGTAAAAGACCTACTTCTAAATCTGTACCACCGATTTCCCATCTCAAGCCCTTGGATCATTTCAGGGAAAATGATGAAAAAAACATTACTTGTCTTGCAAACTTGTTGAATATAAAATATATTAGTTCATTAATGTTGTGTTTGTGTTTATTGATAATAAAGCAATGTTAGCATGAATGCTAAATTAAGATGTTGAACATGGTAAATTGTACCTGCTAAACATCAGCTTGTCATTGTGATCATGTCTAGTATGCCGTTACAATTTTAGCTCAAAGCACCGCACTGCCTGAGTAGAGCCAGAGACCTACTGTCTTACCTTTTTTCTTTCCTTCTTTATGTCTGTCCTTCTTCAACTGATCTGGGAACAGAGCGTCCTGGTGGTCAGGGGATTTAACATGTTAAGTCTGGCCAGGGACCCTTGTTGCATGTCATTTCCACTCATTTCCTGCCAGCTCTCTGCTGCGCTTTATCTGATAAAGACATCAAATACCCCAAAAATAAGAAGATTGAAAAAGCTTATCCGAAAGCATGTAAATCCAAACAGCAATGTCAATGCTCATTTTCCCTTGATATTCATTTTCCTGACAATTACTGATAATGTTGAGTTAAATGTTAAAGGCAGGACTGTTACTTGTCCTGGACTGTGTGGTGCCACTTTCACTGAAGCTGAATCCAAATCACAATAATTTGATTTCAACTTTCTCCAACTCTACCAGTTGAATGATTAAGATGAAATCTCAGTGGCATTTTGAGCACTTCTTTCACCACCTCATACACATGTTAGCCAAGACACAAGCTGAGGAATCATTACATGGTGTTGCCCAAATCTTCTCCACAGGGGCCTGACAAAGGCAGTAGGGAAGCACCATCATCCCAACGTGCTTGTTTACTAAATAAGCACTTTCACCCTTTACTGAATATGAGCAGCCTCAGGTGGGCTGTAAATCAGAGCTGTGATTTACTCTTGTACAGGTGCTGAATTATTCATTTCAACTGATGTGTTTTTTTTTGTTTCTAATGCAGGTGATGGAGAGAAGACAAAGAGGTAAAACTCTGAATGTGCAGTTACAGTATGCTTAGCTTTTCAGAATATGGTTTTGGACCAGAGTTTAGGACTTATTTATCTGTGCTTGAATCATTTCCTGTGCTTTCCTGCTCTGCTTGTGTTCTCCTTATGTACACTTGATGTCTTTTAAGTTGTACAATCAATTTTCCTGTCAGGTTAGGGTAATTATATACAGTTTGCATTCCCTGCATCATTTAGCTGATATCGCATTTCCCAGGGGAAATGCTGCCACGTCTCCCATGTCTGCAAAGCTGATTATAATGAGAGAAAATTACACAAAATTAGCTTGTGTGTATTAAACCATGGGGTTATCCCCATTTGTTTACCACTTGTTTTGCTCCCTGGATTGAACTTGAACCCTACAAAATAATGCACTTCATATATGTATGTTCACTTGACATAGATTCATGTTTTCCATCCAGAGGCCGATTGAGATTTAGTTGCTGATTGTGTAAGACAAGGCGGGAAGAAAGTAGGTTTACCTGATGGCTATTCCAGGCTCTTAGCAGGTTGATGGTCCAGGAGATTTATGAGGGAGGGGTTATATCCTTTCTCCGCCTGGGAGTCAAACAGACGAGCGTCCCAACAAGACAGTCAGGCACCACCATGTTGCACTGGGAGAAGACAGGAGCAGTCTACGACCTGCACAGCTGTCAGCTTCCCATTGGCTCTCTCTGGGCCTGCAGAAATAATCGTCTAAAGGTTTATTCATCATTAATCACAGAATAATGTTTTACTGACTTTATTGAAACTTCACAGTTTATTTAAACTGTCCACATTATTTCAAAACTAGTGCTCCTGCTGTTAGTTGGCAAAATTATCATCTGAGTTTGAAAAAACTACACTACAGCAGAGTCTCTACCTCACAATAATTAGTAGTTAATTCCCTTTTGAACAAGCAAAATCAGCTTAAACAGCTCATAGTTAGGTCCATGAACCATCAATTAGTCAATTAACAGAAAACTAATTCGCAAGTATCTTAATAAATTAGGAATCATTTGAGTCACTTTTCAAGCAAAATGCCACCTTTGTTAGCACCGGATTCTGAAATGTGACTCTTTCCTGCTTTTTGTTTGTTTGTTTGTTTTGTTTTTGCTTTTTGCTTTTTGTAAACTAAATGCAAATGCGAAGTGCTCTTTTAAAAACACACTTTTATTCCTTGGCTTTCAATACACCTTAATACATTTTAACTTATTTCCACTCTGTTTGGCATCCTCTAAGAGAGCACTTGCCGTGGGCTTGTTTGTTTGTTTTATGTTTGAGTTGTCCTGTTTTGCTGTTGTTGGCTACCTCTGTGGTTTTTTAAATTGTGCTATATAAATAAAGTTGATGATGATGATGATAAATATGGACTTTCGGTTGCACAAAACTAGACATTTGAAGATGTCAGTTGTTAGTCAGAGCCAGAGGTGAGACAAAGTCATTGTTTTGAAAGTCACGAGTAAGTCTAAAGTCTTTGCACTCTAGTCCCAAGTCCTAAATTGAGTCCTAAGTCCTAAGCTTTGAGTTTTGAGTTCAAAACAATTCATAATGCACTCTTCACCAAAGGTTACGCCATTTTAACAGCAAAACCTCAACTAGGCATGGATGATATCCGTTTTTTCATTTTTCATGATTTGTTGTCTTGCTGACAGTTAATAGTGTTACTGACTGTTAGTTGATTCAGATAATGAAAGGAATTTGTGAAACACTTTTTAATCTTTGGGCTTGGAGGAAGATATCAAGTCGAAAGGCTCAAGCCCAGGTGAAGGTACAAGTCATTGGTGTTAAAGTCCAAGCTGAGTTGCAAGTCTTTTTTTGTGAAGTCGAGTCTAAAGTAATCAGATTTGTATCTTGAGTCACGTCTTGTTGTAGCCCTAAATTGTTGTAACATGCGACTCATTAGAAATAAAATCTGAAGTTCTGTTTATAATTGGAGCATCTGATCCTTGTAACATAAAACTGTGCAAAATAACACATTTTATTCCCTGTTTCTTCTGCTCTCCATCCCTGAATGAACTAGTCCTTGCAAAATAAAGCTTAGTTTTTTTCAAAATACCTCCAGAATCAGTTTACAATTTTTTTTTACAATTAGAATTGAGCCATCATATCTTCCATTTTTTTGCCCCCTCTTCTAAAGAGATCAGTTCCACATCTTTGACAGAACAATCAGCTCCAGCTCCTCAGCTCCTGCCAGTGAAACTCTATATCTGAGTAGCACGACTGCAGTTAAAGCGTGAGAATGGAAACGAGCAGTTTGGAAAAGAAGCAAATGTGATATCTGGCTTATCCAAAATCCCACTCTTTGGCTGAGGCCGTTTCCCTGAAAAATGCAGCATGTGGGACATCTGTTTTAGTGGTTTGGAGTGGTGACTAATGAAATATCACTGGCTGGCCAGAAGTGAACTTTCATGATTAGACCATCAGTCTGCTTTTCCCCCTTTAGAAATTGAGAAAACTCATTTTATGGTGCAGACAGTTTTACAGGCATAAATCCAGTCATATTATTTATTTTAATTTTCTCTGAATAACAGAGCACCCAGAGTAATCAGAATGATGAAGTTGTGTAAACTTTTGTGGATGTCTTTAATGTTTGGATAGTAAAGGTGATACAGAAAACAGAAGTAATAAAGTCATTTAGGCTCATGATGCTTCACAATGATTAATCTCTCTGCATATAAACAATCATCAAATTTGAGCAAACTAAATTTAACAGTTTAGTTGTTTTAGATGCATTTTGACCTTAATTTTCATATAAACGCCTTCATTCATTCTTCATACTCTAAATTCAGTTTTGACTTTTTGTATTTGTTTGTTTGATTGACTTTTTTATATGGCTTTTTTGTGTGATGTGTTCAAATTAAAGGACCAGTGTGGAGGATTTAGTTGCATATAGTGATGAGCTTGCAGACTGCAAACACCTCACCTCACCCTCCCCTTCCAAGTCTACAAGAGAACCTATGGAAATGCCCTATTAGAGCCAGTGTTCAGTTTGGCCGTTCTAGCCTGTAGAAACATGGCGGCCTCCATGGAAGAGGATCTGCACCCCCTGTTTATATGAACAGCTCATTCTAAGGTAACGAAGTGACACTAATGAAAACATACTTGAATGTGATAAATGTGATATTCCATTTCTGTTTTTTTCTGCTAATAAATTCCTGTAAATCTTACAAGCGGGACGTTTAAATTCTAAAGTCTCAAATTTGATTTGTTGTTGTTTAGTAGCCTGTTGGGTAGAACTGAAATACTAACTGATTGTTAAATTAGCCAATTGACCAAAAATTGTTCGACAACTATTTTAATAATCAAGTTATCATTTGAGCAAGTGCATTTGAGGAAAATGCAAAACATTCACCTGTTATTTGTCTTATCTAAAATTAAAAATGTTTGGGTTTTGGACTGTTGTTTGGACAAAACAAACAATTTGAAGACACTTTGGGAAACTGTAATGGGTATGATTAATTGGTTAATCATGAAAATTATTGTCTGATTAATCAGTAATGAAAAAAATCATTAGTTACAGGACTATTGTTCAATGTGCATATGGCTTTTGTCTAAAATAGTTTGTTTTTATACTGTATAAACACAGGTGAGAGCAAACAAAATCACCAATTTTATATTGTCACTAAATAAATAAACAGAAATACCATAATGTAAAAATACTCTATTACAAGTCCTGAATTCAAACTTTTACTTAAGTAAACTCATATGGCAGTGTTATACTATTATAAAATATTATATTATCCTGTTTTTATCACTAACAAGTACATGTAAAAGCATTGTAATGAGACTATAATGCAGTGTAGATTACCAATATAGAAGGCCTAATGCTTCATATCATCATCATAATATTTTTCTAAGTGTCAAATAAATATAGTGCAGTAGAAAGTACAATAAATGGTACTTAAGATCTTACGTCCTGTCTAGTGTTAACACTCCTGGGGCTCAGTGGCAGATGTGTGCAGATGTGTGAAGGTCTGGGTCATGAGAAGGTGTACCGCTGATGCCCCTCCTAACACTGTGATGCTGCAGGCAGCCCGCAGCAGTCTGTGGTCAGCCGCTGCAGTCAGCCGTCTCCGATCAGCAGACAGCCTCCAGTCCTCCAACCACGACTGACTGCAACAAACCTGAAGCACCTCCTGCACGGATCGCCTCCTGCTTCTCTTGTTTTGGGTCGGATAACGGAAACTGCGCGTCTGTTGCTCCGAGCAGACACGAGAGGACTTTTCGTTAAGACGGTGCCAGTGCTCGCGCTCCGTACTCGCGCTGTTTGATTGTAGAGTCGCGCGCTGGCCGCTGCAGGACGATGACACTTGAAACAGTTTGGAAACTTCTTCCGTGCCTTGTGTTTCTACTTCCTAGCGCAATGCACGCTCAAACAGGTAAGAAAAACTCTGACTTTGACTGTAACAGGAGTTACTTGCGCATTGTTTTCACATAATAAATGGACAAACATCTTGTTAAACTAGTCTTAGGTGAAGATGATGATGACTGCCGTTTTCATCAATAAGAAAAATGACAATTTACAAACCAAAAACAGGACGAAAAACAAATTATTCACTGCAGGAGCTCCATGTTCTGTGATTCCTGTGGTAGTTGTCCCTCTGCCAAAAAGAAGCTGAAACCCTCTCATCCATCATGTAACAGTCATCCAAGGCCACATACCTCCAAGTCTCATGGTCAGAGTGTCATGTATTACACTGTCATGGAAAACAGACAAAGTAAGTCACCCTCTTTTCACCCACATGGGCCTTTGGCTCCTGGGCAGCTCACTGACAGGCAGACAGGACAGGACTCAAAGAGTTCCAGTGCAGCTGATGAGGACTGAAGTGACCAGGTGTTGAGAATGAAGGATGTCTATTGGCAGCTTTGACAGCTCCTGTCGTCTCCTGCAGCAGCTCGTCTGCCTGTCACCGCTGTGGCAGACTCAGTCGTGCTATCACTTTTCATTTGACCTCTCAGGTCAGGGACAAAAAACTTTGCTGCAATGCACAGAAGCAGAAGCCGCTACCTCTTGGTTACAGCTTGGATCTTGTTCTTTCTCTCTCATTTTTGCGTCCATCTGCTTTTATGGTCGTATTTAACGTCAGTGGTCACACACTATAAACCTCAAGCCCCTTGACCTCCTTAGTCACCTGTTTTCACTTCTGGATCATGAGTTTTAAAACAACATCCTTCTCTCATTTCCCACCCTTGGTGGCCATAATGTGTGCCACTTGCCTCATAGACTGAACTGCCGTTTTTCTCACTTGATTTCACTTGACTGAAAAATCTAAGACATGGGCAGCAGTCTAGAGGTCTGGAAACAAGCTAATGTGTCACGTTCTTCCTCTACCATCACCAGGCCTAAATCTGAGATGGAGGTCGACAGGTCTTAAAACAGGCCACTATCAACTATCACTATCAATGTGAATTTAAAGAATTTAAAGGGCAACCATTTATTTGGATCATTCCAAATATAATTCTGAGTGTATTTCACAAAAATAAAATCTAAATGAAAGATATTCTCTTTAAAACTTTTGGAAGTGGATGGAAGTCCTAAAACGTCTACAGAGAAAGGAAAGGTCAGAAGGTTAAATGTTAAAGGAGGCCTTGAACATTAGAAAAGCCAGTAAGATAAAACAGGGAATTCCTATATTTGTGTACAAACAACCAAAGCTGATAACCTCTGGATGTGACTTTAAAGTGTAAATGCTTCTTGATTTGAATGTGATCAGCCACATCTGGCAACATCTGGAGGTAGTTTAACTTGTATTATATTCAGATCTTAAGTAGGTGTAAATGTAATCCTTAATAAAATCTGGATAACGTATCTGAATACGGATTACATTTTAATACCAGGTGTAAATGGGGTGTGTGAGTCATCTCCAAAAAAAGTGTTAAAATATATTTAACAATTTCCTGAATTTGGGCCTCCATTTCCCAGATATCTCAGTACAGCCGGTCTGTGACATCCTGGGTTTAGTGTGTCTGTCAGTGGGTCTCTTTTTTAATCTCTTCCATAGACCTTCACAGTGAGAAAAAATCAGTGATATTAATAATGGCTGCAAATCATCTCTTTGTACTGGTTCTATTGTGCATGTAGACACACTGGCATCATGTCTTACTGATGCATATAACAGGACCATCAACAATATATCAGTTACACCTGTGCATAACCTGCTGTGACAAGTCAAAATCTCTGCTTTGTTGAGGTTCTGCTCAAGCAAGGTTTACTGCTTGCAGAGACTTGAGTTGCCTAGCAGACTAAGCTGTTGAAGAAATCCCGGAGATGTGTTTGTGCACAGAAAATTGCTAGATATTGTCAAGACAATTGGTGGATGCGGGGATTAATCTGATGTGAGGTGATGATCTCTTGAATTGGGATAGTTAAGGGGGTCCAGCAGCTAATTTGATTTTACCCTAAAATCTTGATTCTCTCTTACTGACTCTGGTAGCCACTGTCCATTCTCAGTTTCACACATGGAAATAGCTCATGTGGTCACAACAAAACACTGTAGAGTCATGTCCAGAGGACATCTGCCTTGACATCTTCCTGGGTAAAAGATTTGCACACATACATGTATGTACACTCTTATTTTATTGGCTGTTCTAATGATGCCAAAGTACTCAAACTGTGTGTTAAAGAGTCCTCCTTTAACCTTTAACCTCCTGACCTTTCTCTGTAGCAGTTTTAGGACTTTCTTCCACTCAGAAAAGATTTAAAGAGGATGCCTTTCATTTAGATTTCACTTCTCTGAAATACACACAAGATTTACTTTGTATTGATCCAAATAAATAGGTGACCTCCCGCTTTAAATTCACATTTAACCTCAAATGGACAAGCAGCTCTTTGCCACAAGCCGATGAATACCAAGTACTTCCTCCCTTTTTGTTACAGCTCATGTGAAACCATATCTTAAAATGGACCATATGGACATCAGCAGTCACATCCTGCTGGGAAAATCCATTAATAATCATGCTGTTAGGTTTGGCCCCAGCTCAGGTCTTCATCATTATCAGAGAGGTTGTTCTCTGAAACTGAATTCCTCGTGCTGGTGTTTGAAGATCTTAGCAACTAATTTGATAGGGAGAGGAGGTGAGTAATTTGTTCTAGTTGAAACCTGTAAATTGCGCATTACAGACCAGCCTGTGACCTAATCAGAATGCAATTTGGTTTTGACATTATGAAGTAACTATGCTGTCACTGTTTTGTATCAGGACAGTTGCCTCTCTAAAAGGAGCTGACATGTTGTCATCAGTCCTCGGTTTTGAGACCCAAACTGACCTTTCCTGGACCTGCTCGAGGTTTCTCTATCACTTAAAATGTCGTGGAGGTTTGTGTCTTTCTCTAAGACACTGTTGTCTTAAATGTTCTTCTGGTTGAGGAGGCTCATGGAAGGCGATGATTGCAGTTGTTTTTGTGGAGGAACATCATTCAACTTTCTTGAACGTCACACGCGTCGCCAAATAGACTTTGAAGAGATCAAAACTCACTGATGAAGACCATGGATTACCCCAAGAAAGACAAAAAGCCAAAATGCGTTGGCCTCACAATAAATTTGTTTTCATAATTTTTTCACTTCTCTGTGCATTTTTGAAGTAGATGAAATTCCTTCTAGACGTTCAGCAGCATCAAGTTTCATCACACTTTTTTCCTTTGTTTACTTCACTGTCACCAGTGTAAACGGACAGTGGGCCCCCGGCCACAGGCCCCAGCCTTGCTTTGCTCAGGGCATCTATACATTTGACAGTGGCAGTCAACAAAGGCTCTGGCCTGGAGGCACCTGGGCCTTGTGGTACCATTAAATAACCTATCCATGGTCACTAGTCTGTACAGCATTTTCAAAAGCTTGAAATAGCAAATTTGCATTTCTGTGTTTTTAGTTACTTTACTTTTCTATCTTTACCAATGTGTATGATGACATCTACTCAGTGGAATGTACTTAAAATATTTGCTCAAGTTAATGTACTTAAAATTTTAGGTACTTCTACTTCACTTGAGTGTTTCCATTTTATGCTAGTTTACTCTTCTACTCCAAGCCAATACTTTACTTTTTACTCTACTGCATTTATTTGAAACATCAGTGACTATTTATTTTCCAGATTCAGATTATTAATTCAAAGTATAAATCAATAAATAAACAATATAATAAAACAATAAATTGTGATATATTAATATATGATATATTGCTATGGACCATTGGTTTTCAAGGCACACCAAAGGGCAAGCCAAGATCTCCAGTACAAGAGTGTGGGCATCAGTCAATCAGGACCTTTGAGTGTGTTACACTCTTAATAATTACCACCATCTGGCAACTGTGCAAATAGTGAAAACTGGGGTTCACTGTTATAATGAATTAAAAATACATTTTGTATTGTTGTATACTGCAATGATTATGTTGTCACAAACTCCCGTGGCACACCTGGACTTGCCTCAGCACACCGTTTGGGAACCACTGGATTAAGCTACCAAGCAGCATATGAAGTGTAGTTGAAATTAGCTCCACTTTTACCAGCTGCAACATTAGTGATGTTTATACATAATAATGCATCAATAATTATGGTATTTTTATACTGTGGTATTGCTACCTTTACATGTTTTCAAGGCTGAAATGGGGATGAGAATTGATAAGATTTTATTGATCCCAGTGCCACTATTGATTGTGCTTATTGGTCTGATTCTTTGTCCATTCCATTATGAATTCCTGATCAGTTTTCTGTGGGAGAAACAAAAGTAGGCCTACACAGGTCTTCAGCATCAGTGCAACTGTTTTAATTATCACAATGTAGAAATAGAGTAGAAAAAAGGTTTTGTGTTCTTGCTCCTTCTTGTTGCAACACATGTTGTTGAGCCCTGAAACGCTGAAACAGGCATGTTGAGTTGTCTTGTTGAGGCACATGAGTTTGATGTCATTGTTTTGCAATGTGCAACTGTCAAAACACACATGCCAGCGCTGACAGAAGGAATTGATAAGCTCTGAGACACAATTCAGATGAAGACAATTTGGAACTGGTTCTCAAGTGAAACTGGCTCGTTTTCGGCTGAGATGTTGTCAAACATGTATAAATGTTATATCCTGAAATGAGTTACACATGTTTGGCTCTGCTTCTGTTAACATCATATTTTATTTGATGCAACAAGGCAGGTTTGTCTATGCAAAATAATTTCTAATATTTTGCCTTATTAAGTAAATGTATTCACTGCCATAATGATCAACTCAAGCTCTCTCTCTGCTGTCAGTGTGCAAACTCAACACTGTGCAAAAGCATATCTTTTCATCAGCTTCGAAAATTCAATTTGAAATCTTGAATCCAAACCAGCTGGACAGTGGACATTCACAATTCACCATTTGGCCTCCAACAAGTCTTCCATATATCTGATCATATTGACAGTCTTGGTGTACATCCAGTGCTTATGGTGTCTCTCTGGCTGCACTTGCAGTTCTCCCTCCTGAGTGTGCGCCGGGCGGCCACTCCATCCTCCAGAACCCCTACCGCAGCACCACCTTCAGCTCCAGCTGGCTGCAGCAGTCGGCCCTGCAGGACTTCATCTGCGACCACTCCCTCACTCCAGGCTGGTACCAGTTTCAGATTTTTGACAAGCCGGCGAGCATGCCCACCCAGTGTGTGGAGGTAAATGTTCCCTTTTTGTAAAAAGACACAGACTGGAGGATTTAACAGTGAAATCTGACTACATGTGTGGTGTATCTCTGTCATACAGTATATGAAACTATCAGGAATATTTGATAATTATTGATTATGTTGGTGGTGACTGACAACATGTTGCGTACCCCAACCAAAGGATGGAAGCAGCTAACTTAAATAAGTTTGTCGTATACCTGTCTTATTAGGAACGGTATTCCTGCAGTTTACACACAGTGCTGTTCTGATTATTGTCCATCTGTCCGTCCGTCCATGCATCCATTTCTTTTGTTTATCTTGGGGTCGCAGTAGCAGCAGGCTAAGCAGACGTCCCTCATACCAGCAACTCTTTCCAGCTCTTCCACCACCGCAGGGCCCTGTCGATGCGAATTAGGAACAGTTCTGCTCGAAACTCTCTCCAATACCCCTCATCCATATAATCATCATAGTTATCTGACTTAGAAAAAAAACAAAAACAACAAAGACTACCACACAAGCAAGCTGACCTTTTTTATTCACAATTTCCTCTCTATGTGCACACATTTTTTAACACACCTGTTAAATGATTAGCTGCTTTTATGTCACTTGTAGCGCCAAGGGATATGATAGGATGTTCATGAGCCAGGGAGGGAGCACGCTTTGGTTTTGTCTGTTTAATGACTGGCCGTTTGTGTGTTACTTGTAGCATCTTGATACTCCATCCAACTTTTTACAAAAATCTGAAAATGTGAATGTGAAAGCAAGTTTCCCAAAATGTCAAAGTATTCCCTCTAGGGCTGTGTATTGGTAAGAATCTGGTGATACAGGGGTTACGATTCAGTATATTGCGATATATTGCTATTTTTTAAACTAATTTTAGGAAAACTGTCATAGTTTAAAGAACACACCACAATGTGCATAAAATCTGAGTTAAAAGTTGACTTTTTATGCAATCAGTAAATTGAAGATAGATAACAGCACTGCTATCTAGGAGTTGGGGGTTTAAATACAACACATGATGAGCCACTGCCACGAATCTTTGCATGTATCATGATATCACAATACACTGTTTTTGAGAATCAATACAGTGTCACAAAACATAATGTCATGAAACTCAAGTGTACTGATATTTTCTTACACCCCTAATTCATTCATTGCATGTACAGATTCAGTGAATGTTTGCTGAGCATGGAGTCCCTATTGAGCCTGTTTCTACATCTGCTGGCTACTTCACTCAACTTCAGCACCACTTTTACTCAGTTAAAAGCTTCACTTCATCCATCGAGGCTTGTGAGATACTGTATGAAGGACTCCAAACTGCCAAACTTTGAGCTAAAAGTTTACCACCTACTTCAGCTCCTCAGCTGCAGCATCCTCAATCAACCGTTATTACCCTCCTTGGGTAGATGTTGTGATCATTGTCCATGCACAAAAGACAAAATTTATGTTAAGACACGGCAAACAATTTCCTTACTAATTTGGTTTGGAGCGAGATTTCATCAATTTGCAAAGAAAAAAACTGTAAACTCTCTATACTAGTCTTTTTGGCATTTTTTGAATTTACAGTTTAAAAGACACAATATAAGATTTTAGAATTTTGCAGTTGATGTCAAATAATTCCTTGTCAGTTTCTTATCCATGTGCCCACTGTGAGCTTAGTTGAGGGTCATAAAATTCTCATGACCCCAGCATTTAGGGAGTTTTAATTTTTTACATCAATCACTTTTGTCTTTTGTTTCAGCAGCATGTGGCGAGGTCTGGGATCATCACTTAGATTTAGTTTGTTTAATTACAAATATCAATACATCAGTCTTTGAAATCTCTCGTGACCTCATCTGTGACCTCCTGTGGAGGTGGCCTCCCTGTCCTCACTCGAGTGTTTGTTTTTTGGGTCAAAAAATAAGATGCTTGTATGCAAGCATGAATACCTATGCACTTGTGGGAACACACACAGTTATCAGTGTGTGTGTCTGTGTGTGTTCATGTACATATTTATGAAGGAGAGTGCAAGGAGAGCTGGAATGTGTCTCATTTCCTGCGGGCGGCCTGCTGTGAGGAGCCTGCAGGATCCATCTGAAGTGTCAGCCTCCCTCTGCCTTCCCAGGGCATCGTTGCTCTCCCCGGGTGATGGATATCCACAGGAGTGGGCGGAGGAAGGAAGAGAGGATCGCTGTGAACATGTGTTACATAATAAGGCGATGTCTTTATGATGATGGTGGATAAATGGCAAGATTTGTCAGGCCAAATATTTTTTCAAAGGGAATTAACTGCAAACTGTAGCTTTGTCAAATACTTACCCAGATTTTTCATATATTCAGATTTATGCCATATTAGCAAATAGAAGTTGTGTATTTTGGTGACATCTCGTTTGGGGCTAATTGGGCTTTGTTTTTGTGTGTTTTCTTCTGTTAGTTCTTTTTTCGAGTTTGTTTCAGTAAAATAATGGGTTCATTTGCCTTTAGTGACACTTTCTGAGAGTGTTAGTGTTTTCAGGATCAGCTTTGTTAACAGATATTGTATTGAAGATTAGGGTTGCAAATTGTAAGCACTTTCCTTGAAAATTAAAATTAATGATCAATCAACCGATTGAACATATAATACATGGTGACCTACATATTAAACACATATACTTGAATATCAGATACCTTGCAAAGCATGTTCATAAAAATACTCTCTGATATATTTCAGGTATTTATTGTAGATCAATTAAATTTTTCTCAATCAAACATTGATTCAATTCTTAATGACAGATTAATTGTTATCATCACAGCATCACCACTCACAAGAAATTCTCTCCAGTCTCTGTCTTTGTTGTACTTACATACATTTCTTATATCAGTCATCATGACAGCATGTTGCCCCTAGTACCCATTTCTATTTCTTGTTATTATTCCTAACGAAATGTTTCTGACAAAAAAACATAACACTTCTTTTCCTCAAGGTGATTTGTTTTTGGGAAAGAAAAATCATATTTTTTATTATTAAGAATAGAAATGTAAAAGCTTTCATTAATCTGTCATTTTTTAAACTTCAGTCACCAAACTATTTGAATGGTCTCCCTTCTATCTCTTTCCAAACATCCAGGTGAACCACTGTGGGACCCAGGCTCCTGTCTGGCTGTCTCTGGGTGAGGATGAGTCCCTGCCGGGGCCTCTGGAGGTCAGGCAGCTGACGGCCTGTGCTGCCTGGCAGTTCTTCCCGACCAGCAGCAAAGACTGCTGCATGTTCCGCATCCCGGTGACTGTCCGCAACTGTGGAGACTTCAATGTTTACCTGCTCCAGCCTACACAGGGATGCATGGGATACTGCGCACAGGGTATGTCAGAACAGAAAGATCCATATTTATAATAATCCTCATGTGATTATATAATACAAATGGAAAAATAAGACAAGCAGTTCAACTTCAGCATTAAACATGGTTTGTACAAAGTCGTGAAAGTTTTTCAGATTGCTTCATTTTAACAGTTATGTTTTCAAGGTTAAGAATATGTCTGAATTTAAACATACTCCTTGAAAATTGCTCTGTTTTAATCTGGTGTTTACTATGCAAGATTATTCTTGCAAATCAGTATTTGAAATGATGCAGTCCTGTCATCATATTTGTTTGTCGAGAATTAGCTAGCATTAAATAATCGTGATCAAAACATACAATCAAAGTTAATATGAACAGCGGGTAAAATAAGCAAACTGAATGTATACATTGATTGCTTTGGCTATAAAGGAATTTGCAACTGCATTTTCATAATAATTTGGATGTCATGAGAGTCTGGAAATTTTAGGTTTAGGTACCTTGAAAGTGCTTGAATTTTTCTCTTAAAAAGTTGTACAAAACCTGATTAAAGGTTAGAAGCTCTTACAGCGCGTCCATACAGAAAGTAATAAAACAGACGAGGTAGAGCAAAGTCTGTCAAGTCTATTATTTTCTATATTAGGGCTCTTCAGAGTATAGTATCAAGTTTATAGCGTGGCTATATACCACAGAAATATGACATCTGAATTCAAATTGTCATCTGTTTTTCTAAAGTTTGTTTGTTGCCAGTTTCATCCAGGGTTTGTTTCACCTCTTAATAGTTAAATAGTAATACAGCAGGAAGCAAATATATTGTTTCTATAGTTACCTATAGTTAATATATCCTTTGCACTGATTTAGAAACATAGATAAGCTGTTGTTCAGAACAGTGTTTGAGGTGTCCTGTTAGATGACTCAAACAGACACCCTCCAGCCCATCAAAATTTTCCTTGTTTATTGTTTATCAACTAAAACCCATGGAGAGTGTGCTTCATGTGAATATGAGCATGTATTACATCATGTGAACATATCGTAGTTGCCCAGGCAGATGCAGGAGAAGATTCTGGTGAAGAGAATATGTCAAAATGTTGATCTTTTGAGCAAGACTGTAACAGTGAATATACCACCATGTGGTATAATCTATTAATGTTGATTTATAATTGAATGCCGTTATTTCTCTCTCTATCTATCTAACAGAGATGTTGGACACTTTACCCACGACGTCGCTGACCTGTGGCCCTGACGAGGTGAACGTTGATGGAACATGTAAAAGTGAGGATCCTGCTGCTGTGTTTATGGCTTACGCTTGTCTCCTCGTGTTAGGTCAAACACCAAAACAATCAGGAGGTCAGGGAGTTGCCATGTGGTCAGGAATGCACCGTCGGCCCCCTCACCGCTCCTCTTAATGAGCTGAGCATGTGTGCCGGCGTCCGCTGGGCCTTGTCTCCATGGTGACGCCCCTCAGCCAGGTCGTGAATTACACCGAGGCAGGTTTTAGGAAGCTGGCAGAGGTGGAAAAGAAAGAGTGAGGTTTAGTTAGAGATGGATGAAATATAACTGAACATCTTCATGAATTTGTTTTAAATAGTAATATTCTGGCTGCTGTGATGTTTCTACACACTCATGTTTCTAATTTTGAACACAGAGACCGGGCCTTGCTGAATATTTTCATCACTTCATGTTCCTCAGCTTAAGTTAAGTAAAAATAACTGGAAAAAAACATAAAATGCCTCCATACTACTTGTCTGGCATAATCCAAGACTCCTAAAGTCCTGACATGCCGTTTGCACACCGTCACACCACACACACCCAGTTCAGACAGTGTGGATGTGAATGTGAACGTGGCTCCAAGCTAAGGATCTACAGTGAAGATTCAGCCTAAAAATATGGCATAAATAACATTTTTTAAAGTCAACTTGGCATGTTGGGGCTTTAGGAGACTTGGATTACACCAGATGAGCAGAAACAGGCAGAAACCTCGAGCCCCGACCCACAGCCTAAACCAGCCCCAGTTTGAAAGTACAGGGTGAATGGAGACTGGATATTTTTGGCCATATGCCGTTTGCTAATACCATTAATGAGATAGAAGAAGGAGCCTGTGGGTGGACTCATGTCTTTCTCCTTCTCTCCTGTCAGCAAAGCAGCCTCCCACACCACCTGTACCAGTGATCGTCTCAGAGGTGACAGGAAACACCATCTACCTGAAGTGCAGCTTTGGGAGCAGCTCCAACAGCTCCCTGGGTTATGTGGTGGCCTGGTCCCGCCTCTCACCTGAGGGCAGGAAGGAGGAGCTTAAACAGGAGACCACCATCCAGACCTCAGCCTTTATTGAGCTGGACGGCTTCAACCTCCGTCTAGGGGACAAGGTCTGATGCAGGTCACAATGTGGCACTTTAGCCAAAGCAGGAGAATCTTACATTAAATTCAGGCATTTGAACCCGAGGCTAATGAGGGATATCCTCACACTTAAAATTAAAGCAGATGAACCAATAAAAACATTTTTAGACAGTTGGGAGAAGATTGTTCAAAAACTAATAGTGAAGGCCAGCACAGGACACAGATGTCTGCGAAGAAAAGTAGACAAACAGATCAAAAAACTTTCTAAACTAATGTAAATTCAGTTTTTTTGTTGTTTCCTGTCAGTGGAGCATTCCTACACCAATCGACTTCCTATTCTTCTGGAAATAAGACTTGCAGTATATATCAAAGACTTAGCTCTTGGACTTTCAGCCAGCAGTGACTGAGACTATTATTGAAATCTGTCAACATATCGTTTTGTTTTACTGTGCAGGGGTCAAGTTTGTGACCTGGCCTTAACTATAAAACCTTTTATACATCAGGGATTTTTTTCCATGTATTTGCTGTGAGGGCATTTTTACTCTCTCTGTCTCTTTTTTTACAACGCCAGCATAATACTTCAGATTTTTTAAAGAGACAACCTATATCTCCTTCTCCCCCTCTCAGATTTACTGCTCCAGCTCCAGTTTCTTCTTGGACTCACCTGACGTCCGTGGTGCTTCAGTGGAGAGTCAGGAGTTCTTTGCAGGGATTAGGGTATGTTGCAGTAATCTGCAAGTTTTATTTGTTGTATAATCTGTTTTTGGAGCAGTGAAATCATTTAGTTGTGTAGCAGGATTTTTACATGCATGTCTGTGTGGTTCTATATGTAGGGTTTTATTATAGTGGATGTGTGTGCATCTATACTTACACAGAACAAAAAGTGACTTATGTGTGAATATTTAAAGGAATATTTACACATTTTGGCAACTATGCTCCTAGTGAAAAGCAACTTTCCACTAAAATCACTAAAATGTACCTTACTATATGCCCTACATCGCTATTTTAGACAGGGGCATTCTATGTTTGAAGCAATGCCGTGCACGCTGTTCTGTGACATTTTACATGTGATCTGGGTGAAAAGCTTTGGCCTGGTCCAGCTAGATGAAGAGAGGATGCTTAGGAATTTTGTAATTCATGCTTTCTTTTTGTTTCCATCATTGTTTTTGCTATGTCAGTGTACCAAAATCTATGTAGAATATGTTCTGCTTTTTCATTGCAAAATGCAGCCTTTGGCAATGGAAATAATTATTTTGACCATTATGTTTTGTGTTTGGTCAATATATTCACGTACTTTACTCTCACAATATCAAACCTAGACAATAAGAAAAGTAGAATGAATGAATGAATGAATGAATGAATAGAAACATTCAAACTGTGTAACTGGATTAAACAGAATCAGATCATATGAACCATGTGTGTGCCATATGGTGACAAAATTTTGTTTTTAAAAATTATTGTATAGTTTTGAAAGAAGTGTTTAATTATACAAAAGATCTGAGGTGTTCTGCTACGTGTGTGTGTCTAGTTGTGTGAATTGTGTGTAGTGTTTTGACAAAATGAGCCCTTTTTTCAAAATCGTGCTGAAGCAATCATAAAAA
>JAJHUR010135234.1:0-20328 GCA_027495735.1 Lutjanus campechanus
TGAGCATCTAATGAAATTCCTTTAGGCGGAGGGGGAGGCTGGTGAAAGCTACTCTCGGCAGGATATCTATTGTCTTTTTACTGAAGACCTGTCCTGCTCGCCCACATTACGCTATATGTTTAGTCACTGATTGGAAACCTCTACACACAGGAAGCAACAAATCACATCTTCACACCAAACTGGCTCCTAAAATGCCCCACTGACAGTTCAACCTTTAGTCATGTTTCCATCAGAATATTTTTTTAAGTATTGCATTAGAAGAGGTTGATGGAAACAGCAAAATTCTAAAAAACTTCTTCAGTTTCGTAAAAACGTTTTTATGCTCGGTATATGTGATTTTTTTTAAGTTAAGGCTAAGGTTATTTGGTGATGGAAACATCTTTTCCAAATAAGTTATGACATAGCGAACATTTAACTTACTTGAGTGATCAGCTGTTTCTGCTCCGAGAACCTGTTTGCGCTGTCAGCGTCGACTGTCCCATGAAAGAATAATTACAATTTTCCCAGCTGAGAGAAATGTCTTAAGACCTCTTTCCATTTTTTATGTAGATGGCCAAAGTGACTGGTTTTGTTCCTTTCTCTTTTTTCCTCTTGTTTATTTCCACCAATTCAGTTGATGGAAATGCGCCAAATTCAAATTCTTTTTTTCTCTTTTGTGCGACATTTCAAAAGCTCTTCAACTTTTCTTGATGATTTGACGGAAACACGGTCTTTGATGGTTAAATATCCTTAATTTTTATCATTTAATGGGTTTCAAAACATTTTGCCAAAGGACTGCAGTTGAAAATGAGTCAGCAGGCCAACACTGGCACATTTACTGAAATGCTGATTAATGTCTGTTGTCCATCCTTGATTGTTATTTGCATTATTGCTTAATGTAAAGCACATTGTGTTGCCTTGTGTATGAAATGTACTATATACATAAAGTAGAGTTGAGTTGAGTTAAATAAATGAAATGAAAAAAAAGCTTATATTCACATCCTCTGTTGCCACTACACACGGAGAAGAAATTAGAAGAAGGACACTGTGTTTTCGCAGACGTTTAGTTGTTTATTACTCTAGCCGTTAGTTGGCGCTGTGGGCAGCAGTACACTGTCTGGAACACTATGATTTTAACCAGAATCCCCAGATTTACCACACTTAATTTGTAAAAGAGCTTTGATACTGCATGTTTATATTGTATGTCTTTCTTTAGTTCTGTAATATACACAATTACAGTTAAGTATGTTTAATTAAGTATGTCACTTTGAACGTATATACAGTATATCTCCAAAGGAAACAGATGTATGACAAAAAGTTATGTAACACTGTGGTGGGTTTGTGCTAATTTTCAAAACCACTTGTCACATTACTAGTCACAAGTAGACCAGCAGCACCACTCTACAGTAGAAAACAACTAACGGCCCTCTATCAGCAAGTAGGAAGCCTTTCTGAAGTCGCCAGGCCACTAAATGCTTCTGGCACCTCACTTCAGCTGGATCTGACCACTGGGTGGAGGATCCATCGTCCATCTGCTGAGGAAGATTATGTCGGTCAAAAACACCAAAAGAACTACTGAATGTGAAGTTGTTCTGTCAGTGACTACCCAACTCAAGAATGCAGCTACTTTTGATTGAAAACACCTTAATTTTTAGGTATTTTTTTTTTATTCATGTAACCAGTTGTAAAAGCTTATTTTGCCTTGTATGTGTATACTTTAGCTTAAGTTTTAATCTTACCTCATATAATAGCAGTTTATATTTTAGTGAGCCATTACCACCGACTTTACCCCCATGATGCTGTCTTAGGTGGTGTCATATTAGCTCAATCTGATGAGCTTGTGCTCGTCATGCACTGTGACCCTGCTCAAATTACTCTAACATCACTGCTTACAATCAGGTTAAATCTAAGGTTGCGTTAATCATCCGATGTGCAAGTCATACAGTAGTTGTGACTCATACAAATGCTTTGTCATGACAGTGTCAACCTGGTGAGGACGGTAATGCAGAAAATACTCTCATTACTCATCGTTCAACCTCCCCACAGGTTTGAATGTCATCAGGATGGGGTGATGGGAAGATTTTTTTTTTGCTGTTTTTGATCAGATAATTATGGTAAATTTGACTTGGCTTTGGAAGTTTATCTCTGTTGGCTACTTTGGCAGGTGAAATAGGTTCTTTCTGAGCCTTCTTATGTTAAAAAAAAGTTAGTTTAACAGTGACCATGTCTGAGAAATCTGTAGAGCACCAGGCCCTGTAGTGGTTTGTTGAAAAAGTCAATTTCCTGCGTTGATTGTGTTGGAATGAGCTCACTGGTGTTGGTCAGTTTTATAGAGTTTTGCTTGGCATCATGTAATAATGGAGCTGTTAACATTCCCGTAATAATCCTGGCTTCATTTTTATTATCATTAGTGTGTGAGTGTATGTTTTTAAAAATCTGCACATGTGCTGTGCGTGTGACTGTTTCTCAGTGTTTGGGTGTGTCTGGCTTTTTTAGTACTTTTTTTTAAGTACTTTTCAGCTGTGTGTTTTAAACTATACGTGCACTATGGAGGTTTTATGTACGTCTGTCCGGCTGTTCATCTTCCCTGTACCTCTACAGAGCTTAAACAGTCTGGGCTGCTTATATTTTAAAGCCCCTCGCTGCTTTAATGCATCCAGTCCTTTCCTGAGCTCATCTGGTCTCATTCTATCAGAATGCAGGTGGGGCCAGCTAAACCCCAAGGGCCTCGAGCCAGCTCTGCCACTGCTAGACCAAGCGGGGCCCCCAGGGAGAGACAGGGAGCCAGGAAGAAGTGGGGAGGAGGAGAGTAAGAAAAGGCCATGAGAACAAAAATGTGTGTTTTTACTCAGAAAAATGGTGCAGTTCTTTAAAAAAAAGGCTGCATTATTATAGCCATAAATACTATTTTATTGGATATTTGACCATGAAAATGATAGTTCTTAGTTTTAATGTGTAATCGTAATGTGTCTAGTCAACTAATAGACTTGTTGACCTGTTGTTTTCAGGGAATTGCAACAACAGGAGAGGACAGACAGAGTCTGGCA
Organism: Lutjanus campechanus; assembly: GCA_027495735.1. Lineage (NCBI taxonomy): Eukaryota > Metazoa > Chordata > Actinopteri > Lutjaniformes > Lutjanidae > Lutjanus > Lutjanus campechanus. The sequence goes on from JAJHUR010135234.1 coordinate 3,027, forward strand.
GTAATTGCAATAAAATGCAAAATGCAATAGAAACAGAAGCATGTGAGTTTAACATCCTCTCGAGCTTCTGCCCCACTGACGAGGCAAAAAATCGGAGCAGACAAAAACATCACATCTGTCTGGACTAATGAGGGCACTGTAACCCTCAAAAATACATGAAACAAAGATAAATGCCGTGTTTCCATCACATCTTCCACATTGTTTTCGTCCGTTAGAGGCTTGACCGCCACCTTTTTAATTGTGTCATCTCATTCTGCGCTCTTTGTGTCTTCAGCTGACTCTCGAAGCACCCAACTCCTAATATTTGTTGTGGATGGAAACATGCATTATCAGCATTTCTTTTGCAATATTTACGGAAATTTAGTTAAAATCTGCGCTAAATTTGGAAGGAAACGTGACTGATGACTGTCTTAATTATCTTTTTGTCAACTAGTAAAACATTAAAACCTTTAGAAGTACCCAGACAGGACTAACAAAGAAAAAACTATCAGCATTCAGGTGACTCAGCAGCTACAAAAAGAAAACTGTGTCTTGGCAATCCCACTATATTTTGATCTCGAGTTTCAACCTTTGTCAAACGTCCTCTCCCCCTTTCCTGTTTTTCCCTTTCACTCTTCAATGTCTAGTGAGGCAGAGATGCCGTGAGAATAACCTTTTAAAAAATCAAAGAGGAGAGGAAGGAGCACGACAGGGAGAGGGATAGAATGAAAGAGGAAGTGGGGAAGATGAGGAGGAGTAGGAGAGGGTGGGATGACAGAATGTAAAGTCAAGCTGATATGATATGTAACACAAAAATGAGTCAGGATGAAAAAGATGATGGAAGAGGTCTGGAAATGGAAAGTAATTACAATGTGTCTTTGAACGCGGTGGAGAAAGACAGTCATGAAGAAGAGAAGGAGTGATAAGGAATCCAGGATTATGAAAAGATGGATCTATACTGTAGGTGTGAGGAGCTCTGAAGGACCAGGAGCTGGTTGAGGGAGGAGAAAGGAAGGTGAAATGAAGACTGGAAGATAATGGGGGTTGACAGGTAATGAAAAAATGGGTGGGTGTGCAGCAGAAGGGGTGGTGAGGCACAGGGATGGAGGGATGGGGCAGGAAGGTGAAGGTTGTGGGAAGGTCAGATGGGGATTTAATGGGAGGCAGGAAGGATGGGGAGAGAGAGATGGGCGGGGTCAAGAGGGGGTTAAGACGGGAGAGTGACAGAGGGAGGTCGGAGGATGAGACAGTGGAGGAGTGGCTCTAACTAGGGTTAATTTTACTTGAAGGTAAGATGTGACAATATTTTATTATCTGATGTGTCAGATAGTTTGTTACACAGAACCATCTGAGACGTCATCCTTGGAAACTGCTTGGAAAAGGGCAGGCACTTGAACCATCTGTCTATCACTTCAGCCAATCAGATCAACAAACCGTATGACATAGATAGTTGGGAAAAGAGCAAAAACTCATTTTTTCCATCAAATAAAGCCTTCTGTGGCCTTTTTTGTTCTTCTTTCAATAAAGAAATACTGTTCAATTCTGATGTAACTGATGCTAGCAGTGTCTACGCTAATCTCTTAAGGAGGCCGCCATTGTTGTTCTCAAACTCAACACTCGCTTCTCGCTGTTACAACTAGACAACCTCCGTAGTCACCAGTCACCGTGGTTCCTCATAGGATGCTGATTGGCCTGAACCACTGTGCTTTGGCCACAAACGCATTAACATGAAGCCTGGAAAGATGGATTCTCATGCAGTCTTGAATCTCATGAGTCCAGCTGCCTCAACAGAACAAACCTCAAAAAAGCACCTCAAGGCTGAAACATTTTAACACGTAATTTTATTGCTTTTTTTCTGTGTCAAACTGAATATCTGATCATCTCAGTGTTGGTACATGATCCCCACCACAATGGTCTGATATTTCGAAATGAGAATGACTGTCTCTTCACCCAGACCTGCTGAAAAAATATTGAAGTTGAGAAAACAATAAGTGACTGTACTTCAGCATATATTTTCAAGCCCCAGCAACTTGTAATTCTTATTCATGGCAAAGAATATAAGTTGGTGTTTTTAAAGTGAAATAGAAAAAGGCGGATGGAGTGACGTGGACAAAACATTTCAAGAAGCACAGTGTACCACCTGTCACCTTGACTTCATTGATTTTTTGAGACTTATTCTATCTTTCAACAACAATGTTGTTGTTTGCTTGTTTAACTTGCTAGTTTGTCATCAAACTAAGCTGCTCTGGTTGCCACTTGTGCACAAAAGGTTTGACTTTCTGGCTCCAAACAACTCATAAAAATGCACTGAGCGTCAAATAAAACTCAGCTTTAGAAAACACCAGCAGAAACCAGTGGATTACATCAAAGATGCTTTGTTTTTTTCTTACAACAGTGTGAGTGTAATGTGACATCATCATTTACGTGCGTCTGCTGCAAGGGAGGACAAACAAAAAATAAGAAACAGCTATAGATTAGATCAAATGGCAAGAACCAAAGAAAACAACCAAAAAGACCAAAATATTTTTCATCCAAACAGCTGGCAAGGTCTCTCATCTGCCAATCAATGACTTGTTTACTTCCTCAAATTGTGACTCAGGCTCAAAATACTCAACTCTGTCTTGGACCGTTGCCTTCAAACAACCAACAAAACCACAGAGCTCAGTCGCCCAGCAGTGCTCCAGCCCTGCTGCTGGACTCCTGCTACATTCATCATCCATGCACCAAGCACATAAACACGTTCACAGCCCTGTGCCTAGTCTGAAAATGACTGACAGTTATAAAAGGTGGTATATTTATCATGCAATTGCATCTTTTTATGAGCTGCATGTCCATTCTTAGAATATTGTACAATATGCACAAAATTTATTTCAGTCCCAATGTGCATGTGCATGAGTGTGTGTAGTGTACAGTACGCTGGGCAGCGCAGTGTACCAGTGGGGCACTATCTACGGCTGTTATTGCTGCTAATTTTAGGGATTACATCAGCAGCACTGAGATGACAACATTGTTGAACTCCCTCTCTATATTCCTCTCTGCTTCTTCCCTCCTCCTCCTCTTACCTCTGTCTCTTCTCCTCCCATCATCTTTCCTCCCTGCTATTTTCCTCCGTCTAACCTTCATCTTTCTTGTTTTGGGGCCTCTGCCTGATAATATTTGATATTTTTCTATGAAATATGCACAGACGTGGATTGATGGTGTGCATTTATTATATTTTACGTTCATATTAATATATTCTCAATCTTTGGTCTATGCTTCTTGTTCTTTTGTCTCTTGTTTCTCTTAAATTGTGATGAGAAATGGTTCTCCATAAGTAGAAATCTGTAATGTATTTACTGCAGTTAATCATAAAATGACCATGATATGTCATCACAGATTAAGGAAACATGTTCAATTGAAATACTCCTGTTTATGTTGTAAGGAATCATTAATCATCTTTTATAAGGAGGATGTTTTTAATGGTTAAATTGATATATCAATATGTTTATGGAGTCTGGCAGGGAGTCCCAGTACAGTGGAGGACTCGTCCTCACTTGTTATTGTCAAATTACAATGTTGTGGTCGTCCTGTGCTCCTGCAGCATTTCTGCAGCCTGCCTGAGCTTCCTCAGGTCTGGGGAGGAAGGGTTAGGGGGAAACAGCTCGCTTAAATCATAAGTCGTATATTAAATAGGATTTCAACCTATTCAATAGACAGTCTGTGGCTCCAATGTAATATTTGGAAGCACAAAGGTTGCATATTATTCCTTTAAGACAATGCATGACCCAGGTTTTAAAATCAAAACAAAGCCTTTCCCTAATTTCCAAAATTCCCCCTCAAGAGCTGCAGAGGCAGTTTGAGCTGAAGAGCAGTTGAGGATGTCTGCAGTTCATCTTGTCGGCAAGGCTGTGATCAGGACATCAGAAACAAAGTATTTTAACTGTGGAAATAAATGGGTGTTGTGCGTCAAAAGCAAACACAACCTATATTCTGAAGAAAAACAAAGCATTTTCTCTTCCTCTCTTTACCTCTGCTTCACCCTGTGAAATCCTGGCTGGCAGCTCTTTCCCTTCTTCTCACCCCACCCTTCTCCTTTCTCTCTGTTTGTCTAAATTTTTCATTCAGGAGTCTGCTCCAGTCACTTAACTTCTTTTTTCTCTTGCGTGCTTGTCTCTGACTCACTGTCTGCTCTTATTCACTTTCGATGTGTCTTACTCTGGTCCTGACCCTCTGTGGTGTTCCTTACTATTTGGGATGACTTACTCATCCTCCTGAAGTAGGGGGGGGGGAGACAAAGACAACTCATCTGTTTGTTTATCCATCGTGTGCGTCATGTTAGACACAGCGTATCAAGGTTTTTAAGGAATATGTAGAAACTGTTTCATTCTGGGAGTTTCATCTATAGTTGAGGATCAAAACATAAGATTTTCACCAGTTGGTCAAGTGAATGGTTCCAGTATATTTGGGATAAATACTTTGTTCACCTTTTTGTATGATTTTTCACTGCCTCTTCAGTGCCTCTGCACTTGAATCTCTGTCTCTGTCTCTCTCTGTGGGGACCAGTCGGAAAGGGAAGGGCTGATTTAAATGACAGGAATTCCTGTCTTGTCCTTCAGACAGACATACACACTTACACAAACACACACACACACACACACACACGTACACACAAACACACACACATGATCAGATGGCTGCTGTCAGCACATTCATATAGCTGTCTCTTTGTGTGGTTTGCACGTATGTGTGCACGTTTCGGTATGTTTTTGAGTGAGCAGGACTTGCTGATCTTTGTGTACTCGTCTATTGTTCGCAGGAAACCATCAGATTAGATCTGCCTATGAACAGTCGTACCTTCATATTTGTTAACAGGGACTTAACCATCTACTCCCTGCTGTTAGGTGACATTAAAATACCTACTGAAGGCAAGGAGCCATGTCGTTTTTGATAAGACTTTTAGTAATGATCGTTTTAAAGGGACAGTTTACCCCACAATACTTGAATGTAATTCTACTCCTGTTATATTCAAGATAAGACATGTTTGTGACGGATATCTCCAAAACTCTGCAACTCACACCAAAACAATCTAGATGGCTAAATAGTGCTACAGGCTAGAAAGAGAACAAAATATTGTTGTTTTGATTTTGGAGTAAACTATCACTTTAACTCATCTTTCAGGCTTAGGCAAATAAGGAATGCAAATCTGCACAAACCTCTGTGTTCAGTGTAGAATTAATGCAAGCGGCCTGAAATACTTTGTGGTAGTTGTTGATTAGGGATGCGCAATATTATCAGCATGTCATTGGTTTTGGTAGATAATTGCTTTATAAATCAGTTCAAAATGCTGATATGATGACGCTTTAATTATGCATACGTGACACAAATATGTCTGCACTGTGGAGGTTTTTTGCAGTGTCTGAAAAAGATATCAAAGTTGCTGTTTGCAATGTTTGCTCACCATTGGTCACGTGAGAAGGAGCCAAATCACTGTCCTTGAACCCTAACAGTAATAATAATAATGTTTATTCACTGTTGGAGAGAGTTGAGGTTCTCTGCAATTGGGTGGAAAAAATATATTGGTATCTGCATTGGCAATTGGCCAAAACAAGTAGGAAAATATTGTGCGTCCCTATTATCTACTGTTCAACAGTCACTGTCAAATTATAGCCATGTTTGTCTACTTTGTGAAAGAAATACTATTGTGTCTACATTCATATGTATACAATTCAGATGCTCTTTCACTCACTTTTAAAATAATGCACTTTACCAAAATATCACGGGTACCAGCTTCTTAAATGAGAGGTTTTTTTGCTGGTTTTCATTGTTTTCTCTGATTGTAAAGTCTTTGGGTTTTGAACTGTTGGTCATAAGATTGTAAAATACAATGCAAACATTCAATAGGATCAAAAGTACAGAATCTATTAAAAAGTGATGAGCTCATTCAAGACAGCAGTGCAGTTCAGTCTTTACTGTCCTGCCTAAAATTTGGCCCGCTGCATATCAAAACCAGTTTTCAGTGACTTTTTCTGTACCGTACTGTGTACAGGTTGTTAATTTAAAAATTACTCTTTTTATGTTTGTTGTGGTATCGAAATGGGTATTGAGTATCATTTTTTATTGTATCAAATTTTAAAATTATGGTAGTACGACAACTTGAATTACTGAGACAAAATAAGCTGTTTGAACGTGTCGAGTTTGCTCTGGGTAGCCCTATTCGATTTCTATATGCACACAACACAAACAGACCAGAGATTGAAACCAGCAACTTTCCGGTCCAGACCTGCTGTCTGCCCTGTAGGTGGAAGAATGGTACCAAACTCCAGTCTCACTTTGATGGTGCGAAAAGATGTGATGCACCACATCAGCACTGGTTTATACCTGCCCTTAATATTTGTATTGTAAAAGAGGCAGTGACTGTGGATTGTCCACGAAAATCACTGTACAGCCACCCAACAGAGAAATGTAAGGCTTTAACAACTCAGCACTTCTCTCTGTGTTTGTGTGTGTACGCGCATGTCTGTGTGTTACAGAGCTACAGGGGCTTTAGTCAGCTGACTCTTTTTAATTAGCCTGGCAGAACTGATTAGCTGTGAGCAGCCACCACACACACACACACACAAATACAGAATGCAGTTGACCACTTTGTGCGAACATGTGAGGGTGTACAAAATAATGTGTGCGGTGTCTCAGGGGGGCAATTGTCCCAGCAGCAGCAGGCCAAGTGACAAAAGAGAGACAGGACCCCCTCAGAAATCACTGAACCGTGTCACGCCTCACTGAGCAACACACATAAAACACACACACAGACACATACACACACACAGGATGCTATGTGTATGTCTAGTCAGTGCAAACTATCTGATGTGAGAGTCTGTCTGTCTGACAGCTCACCATCGGACCAGCCACATTTCCCGCCTTCTGGTGCCGGCCTAAGTTTGTAATTTTTTCCGAAAATATTTGAAGTTCTACACACACTTCCTGTTTTTTATTCTCTTTATTCTCTATTTATTCAACTTCTATTCTCTGATTCTTGTCCTTTAATTTTCTGACTTTTCTTCCAAGTAATTATTTTTGGCTCTCGTCTCTTTTCTCTCCGTCTTTGTCCATAATCACCTGACTTCACCCAGCCAGCACATGCTCACAAACGGCCACAATCACAAACAGACTGTTCCAGGAAGTGTTTCCTGTGTGACGTGTATCCTGCTCTGTGTTTTGCAGACAGATCCCACATCATTGCTGACTGAGTTTTACAGTAAACGGTCGTCTGAGGCACGTTATGCAGATGAGCGTGTGTTTTGACTTTTCGGGTTTGAACTGAAAATCTGGGCAGTCGCTCAGGACGAGACGCTTGACTCCTCTGAACTTGCGTGTTTTGAAACCACGTCATGATGTGCTTCTGCAGATTACACAGATCTGTTCATAATGAGTATAATACTCAGTATTTCTTGTCACTGTTTGACTTTAATTCCCACAAATCCTCCTCTCATGTGGAAATTAATTTAGATAAACGCTTCTAAACTGCGACAATACAGTGATGTGTGGAGCTGTTTTCTTTATCTGGTATTTATTAGAGTCACATTGACTCCATTCTTTATTTGGTTTTGTCTCTTTTAATCTCTTTTCTGTTTGAATTTCGGCTTTATGTTCTGGCTCTTGTCTGAGGTAATTTATTCTATCTGAGTTATTTTCTTTCACAGACCCACCGTGTAGCCACATCTTTAACTTGCTCAGCCAGTGCCATGAAACACTTTGATTTTGTTGATTTTGGCTGCACCTTTGGTCATTGCTTAGTTCTGTAGTAACAGCCTTGTGATCCCTTTGTATCCCCAGAAAAACAAGAACACAACTCAAGTTTTCAAACACACCACTGTTGCCACCACCTGGAATTGAAATTCATCAGCAGACAGTTTAGAGACTCAAAGGCCTTTAAAATAGGATGAGCTAAATGATTAATACCATATAGAAAAAGATCAAGTAGAAAGGTTGGCTTGTAACTTAATTAGTGGTTATTAATTAATCAGTGTTCACTCTAAATATTTGATCAAACTATATAATTATTGTTGAATGGTAACTTTGATTTTCTGGCTGTGCGTGCCGTTTCTCCCTGCTGCTTCTCTGATGTGCAACATCCCTCTCGCTCCTCTCCTGACATTTTAACATCTGGCGTGATAAATTAAGGGTTTATTTCAACTAAACCAGATAAAGATGATTGGCAAGTGTTTGAACAGTGGAAGACAAGCCAAGACATTTTTGGTGATTTTTATTTTGTTTCTGTTGAGATGACAAAACGGCTGTTTCTGGTTGAAACACATCTGGCTCTTTAGGGATCCTCTTCATAATGTTAAAATAACAATCAGTGCCTGTCGGGGACAAAAAAGAACTTTAACTGGACTTATTTTGAAGGTTCTTAATAGGGCTGTAATGATAAATCTGGATAAATTTTTCAATTCCGTGTTCAGTGATCGAATATGATCAACTTGAAATGAAAATATTGATCTATATCGACAGCTTTGAGATATGACTTTATTTTGAAATTTTTGTCATGTCTGTGTCACAAACGTCTTAATTTAGTTATAAAATTGTCAAATTATAATTTAGTTGCTTTTTGTGAGTTGAGATAAATGTAACTGAATGTGCTAATGGACATATGTGTGGCATTGTTTATATCAAAATTGTATTGTGGCTGACTTGCCACATAGCAAGTCAGCCACTGGGCTTACCTGGTCACATAGCAGGTGTTAGTTTGAAAGGGACGCACCAAAGTGATTAAGTGAGACAGCGTGGAGCAGCTGCTGTGACAGTGTTGCTGTCCAAAGCGTTGATATAATATCATATTGTGATGAAACGTATTTACACCTCTCGTCCTTGAGTGCCCATCAGGGTGACGTTGCAGCCCATTTCGTGGCCTCCCTCAGCCCTCTTTCTCTCAGTACCGGACCAATTTCAAATATCTTTTTCCCATTTTGTCACTTAGACACAAAAGCTTGGAAAAATAGGATTCAGATTGAGTTTTCCTTTAAGCTGATTGTGTAAAGTTGCTTCTTTTCCTGGAGACCTACAGGAGCTTCATAAAAGAAGCTCCAAACTTTTAAAATGTTCTCTCCATAGCTAGCCTTTATTTATTGTTATATTTCTTTGAGAAAGCATGCACAGCGCTGTGTGTGTGTGTGTGGTGTGTGTTCGTGCATGTGTGTGTGTTTATTAAGGCTGGGGCTTTGACAGCAGAGCAAGGGAATGATGTAGTGCTGCGCACACTAGTATGCGAAAGAGAAAAGACTGCAGTTAGTCCACGCTACACACACACACACACACACACACACACACACACACACACAGTCCCACCCAATCTCATGGACTTACTTAATTTCACCTATTTTATCTATCTATCTATCTATCTATCTATCTATCTATCTATCTATCTATCTATCTATCCATCTATACATCTATACATCTATACATCTATACATCTATAAGTCTGCACATGGACACATACATCTATCTGTCTGTTTCCCTGTCTATTTCCGTCTCTCTCTTTCTCTCTCTGTCTCTCTTGTGTACATAACACTCTGAAGGCAGGGCTCCATGTGCTTGCTTCTGATTGGCTTCGGAATAAAAAGATGATGTCATTCTTAGTCGGGAGGTGCGTATCTTTTCACATACACACACACAGACACTTACACACACATACACACTGAGGAGAGAGAATCGAGGGTAGAGATCCTGGTTCACAGCAGCAAGCAGAGAGAGAGAATGAAAATGGGAGCATGGAAAGGGAGATGGAGAGATGGACAGCTGATAAAAATGAGAGGAGAGGAGATCTTCAAAGAGGCAACCATCGACACCAGAACAGATGCTCAGGCAGGGAAATAAAAGGAAAAGGGCTCATTTAGGCAAAAATGATGAAGGCAGAGATTGCAAAAATTGGGGACTGTTTTAAGTCAGAGAGAGGGGAAAAGGAAGATTGAGAGGCGGAGGGAACGAGAAGGGAGAGGGGTCGGAAAGAGAGAAAGGGAGAGGGTGAGAAAGATCCTCCCCTCTCCGAAGCGTCTGGTAATAAGAGCTCACATCTCTCCTCTGCTGGAGGAGAATCAGCTGTCCAAACGTGCAGACAGCTCCTATTGTCTCTGCTTTCATTTCATCCCTCTCCTCTCTCATCTTTTTATCAACACCACAAACAGAACAGGACAGGAACAGAGGAAGAAAGATGGGAAGGAGGGCACCAAAAATAAAATATAATTATTTCATTATTTAAATCTGTACAGAGGACCTATTTTATTTGAAGGCTTCACGTGTGTGCAACTTAAACTCTTTTACCTTTTCAGGAAGGGAAGCAGAACGTGCAGTTGGTGCGTTAAACCAGTAAATAATTCAACTTTATACAGAAATTGTTATGACAGATGCTTTAAAAATGAGCTTCAGCTCATGAAATTGTACTGAGAAACTCCCTTTTAGGGTACACGATACTTTACATTTATGTAAAGTTTTTTATAAAGTGTCAGATTGCATGAGTTTGATAAATTGAACATCAATTCTAGACCTGTTTCTCTGAGGTTTTTGAATTCATTCAGGAAAAAGGTAGAAATTGAATATACAAATTTCAATGCTTGAGATAAATATCTTTTTTTCCCCCAAGAGAAAATGTGTATTTGTTGCCTCTAGGTGTTCTCTAATAATTCATGAAGTAAATGCTGGAAGAGGAAAATAAAAATCATTGTTTCAGGTCACGGTTTTACTATTTGTTCCTGCTGAGTTTCTGCTTCATTTGCTCTCATTAAAGGGGTTGTGATTCCCATTAAGCAGTGATTTAGTGATTTTGGAAAACTTGAGTCCAGGGTTCACACCGAGACTCCTGCACCAAAAGCACTTTGGCTAATCTCAGGAATATTATGATTTTGGTCAGGTTTAGACAACAGAAGCACTTTGGTCAAGGTCAAGGAAAGATCTTTGAAATATTTTTGAAATGTGAAAATCTCATGTTTGACTTTTTCAATAATGTTCTAGTCAGTACGAGTGGATAGTGTATTCAAAAATCGCCTATTTTGCTGGGAAACAGATTATTTTTGTGACTTGCCAAAATTTAACAAAATTTCCTCATGATGTTAATGAAAAATGTAAAAAATGTAATTTCTAGGAGACAAGTAGTCAGGACCCGCCTCATATTTAAATCTTTATATTTCAAACTTTAAAATGCTTTGAGATATTTAAAACATTCCTTTTTCAACCATATTTAGTTTACCATTAAATCACCAGATCAGTGCACACTGGGATCACGTAGTTTGGTTTGGGAAATTGCAAAGTGAAAGGGTTGAAAAAACAGTTTAATATACTTTTTCTTCAGTCTGACTTTCTTTGGTGATGTCCCACATCTGATGCCTCAAGTGGAATAAACCTCAGTTATTATTTCTAGTGATTGTCAAATCAGGACTATTCCTAACAGTTTACAACTACAGACTTCTCAGCCTAATGCCTTTATTGCCTCCGTATTTAGCTCAGCGTCGGGCTGTATTAGAGTGATTTATCTGTGACTGTGTTGTCCCTTTCTTATATGTCAAATCCTGTCTACTGCGTCGCAAATCCTCCAGACGGGGGGCTTTTTTGAGGGGGGGGACCCATTATCGGCTTGTGCTATTGTGTCGCGTGTTCACATTTGCCAAAATACTGCCAGCGTCTGTCTTTGTATCTGATAGGGGCTCTGTGATTTATGCCCCCCGCCTCTCCCTTTTTTTTGTGTAATTTATGCTCACAAAGGGGAGGGGGCTTGCCTCAATACACTCAGCTTTATGTTACCAGTCGATCAATAAAGATGCTCCCTCTCTTTCCTCTCTATCTCCGTCTCTCTCGGTCCATCTCTCCAGCAACCAATCCATCTAATGCAGTTTCCCCCTGCTCGCTCTCGCTTCATCCACGCCGCCTCCCATCCCCTCTTTCTCTCCCTCTCTCTCGCGCTGCACAGGTGATGTCATTCTTTTTCAGCTGGATTCTCCTCCCTTCTCCCTCCTCCCTCGCTCTCACTCTCTCCTCCGCTCCCCATTAGCGGCTGGCTCTCCACAGCGCAGCATCCTATCCACAGTAGCTTCTCTCTCCGAGGGTGGGAGGGGGAAGAGCAGGAATGCCGGCGTGAGGTGTGAGCGCTAACCCCAGGAAGAGAGCTTGAAGCCGGAGGGCTAAGGGAGCGGGATCACTGGCCCGTCTGCCATGGAGATGCACCGCTGGAGCTCTGGAGAGAGATAAAGAGTTGCAAAGAGACGGAGAAAGGAGTTTGACTGCCGTGAGACAGTGAATGAGGGGAGGACAACTGCAGGTGAAGGAGCCAGGCTTTTTGGGAGGTGAGAGGGGACTGTTTGGACGACTTTAAGCCCTGCAAGAGGCTTCTTCCCAGGGGGCTGCAGATGCACAGACAAGCCCCTCTTTTCATCCAGCACTGGCTTGTCTATTGAGGAGAGGAACCTCTGCTTCCTTAAAGAGGGAAAGTGGATCTAGAAGAAGACAAAAATGACTCAAGTTTCTGCATTTAACTTTTAACAGAAAAATCTCCTGCATTTGGATGTTGAATGGATTCATCTTTGACCATGCAACCTTCCCCTCTGGGATTAGTTCTGAATATTCTGCAGGTTTAGGAGTTTTAAAGCTTCTCTGTTGCAGTTCCTTTGAATGTTTTAGTATAAAGAAAAAACCTTGACAAATAGATGGATTTGCCTTGACTTTAAGTCTCTTTCATCCAGCCCATCTTCTACCTTTTCCTGCCAAATCAACCCCGAGGATTTTTTCTGGACAATTCTCTTCTTGCAGCAAAGAGATCGGCGTCAGCCCTTGCCCTCCTCTTTTTACTTATTTATTTAATTTGTTCTTTTTTCTTCATCTCTTGGTGAACGAGGGGAAACTTCCCCTCACTGGCACCCTCCCCTCCTGTGGAAATGGCTTTCCTGGTCCGTTGCTATGCCAACTGCTTGCAGCCGTGGTCCTCCAAAGTAAGCGATGTCGTAATCCCTTTTCTGGCCAGTGCCTCTGGCTTAGGATGCTGCTGCCTCTGTATGTGTGTGTATGTGTGTTACTGAGAGGGAGAGATAGGGTGTGGATGAGAGAAAATGAGCTTGATTTAAATGCATGTGACGAATATTTATCATGTCTGTTTATAGACACTTCCATGCTTTGCTTCTTCCTTTTTAATTTGAATTTTAAACTGTTGTGTCCTGAAAAACACTGATATCCACAACAGCTGGTACCGTGTCAAAGCTTTTTCACTGTAAAGGGACGATAAATTTAAAAAGTATTGACCCAGTAGACAAAGATACATGCTTTTAACTATCTGCATGTAGAATGCATGAAAAAAACCTATATATTATGTATTTTTTAGTGTTTAGTCATCTGAGAGGGTAAACCTGATGGCTACATCTCAAAATATTGCACTGTACTCTGAAGAGCTTTGATCTAATGAGGACGAAGGAGTTTTTTTCTGTCTTTGCACCAGTGTTTTATTATTCCTAGCAGCTGCAACACTCCTTACTCTTCAAAGGACAAATTGATCTGACGTTTCCAAAAATAATCTTTAAAGGCCACAGAGCTATCCACCTTTAGCTGATTATATTTTGGTTGCCAGTTTACCACAGGGATTCTTTAACTTTTTCATGTCAAGGACCCCCACAGTAGATGCTCAATAGCTCATAGACCCTCAATTTGAGAGGATTTAATGTTTGAAGATAATAAAGTGCTCACAGTCAATCAATGATCAAACGACTATGAATTACTCACAGTCTACCAAAAGAATGGGATAAAAGTTGAAATATTCTGTTTTTCTTTTTGCTGGGGACCCCCTACAACCCATTCACAGACCCCTGTTGGTCCCAGGACCATAGTTTGAAAACCACTGCTATAGTATTTGGCTAGTTTTGACTAGCCAACAACTACAGTATGATTTTAATGCAGTTGAATGTGATGTTGATGTGATGTTGAGCAAGTGGATTAGAAATCTGTTTGCATGAAGTCAAGTTTTACTTGCCTCGGTACAAATTGTTTTATTAGTGGTTACCGCATAACAACAAAGACTAAGGTTACTTTATAAGCTTAACCTAGGGCTGCAGTGTCTATGTATCTATGTGCATCTTATGTCAGAAAATAGTGAAAAATGTACAAAGTGATGGCTTGAAATCTCTCATTTTGTCTAAAACCCAAAGATATTCAGTTTAATGTGATAATAAATGAAGAAAAGCAGGACATTTTAGGAGGCGGAAAACAGCTGTTCCTGCCATTTTGGATAAAAAATTACTTTAACGATTAATTGTTTAAACAGTTTTATTCTCTTTTATTTCTTGCCCGGTTGGGTAAGTAAGTTGCCAGATTTACTTGCCCCACCATAACATTTCACTTGTTTGGGGCAAGTGGGCAGTCCTTATTGTTGATCCCTGAAGAGTAGCTGCTTCCTTTGCGGCAGCTACTATGGATCCAAATATAGAATAAAGAATAAGGTTGTGCTATTTATAGGAAACAAGTCTACATATAGTAATATTAGTTTATGAATTTGATAATAGTAGTATATTCACTGCTTACAATTTAACAGATGAATTTATAGATTGCCATTTGACACCAGTCATGGTAATTAACACTCATTAACGCAAGGGAAATCATCATTTTTTTAAAAACTGTGCTCATGAAGTGCTGTTGTAACCATGACGACCAGTGATGCACGTATTCGTATATATCGGTCAGTGTATACATGTAATCCATCTGATGTGTCTAATCTGTCTGCTGGCTCCCAGTAGTCAGCAGTCGACTGGTAATGATGTAGCTGTGTGTATAATTAACAGTTTGATGTCCTAGTTTCAGTCGCTCAGAATAATCTGGCAGAGTTAGCCGAGCCCCTGGTGAACTTCACCATGATGCAAGGAAAGCAGCTACACTGCATGAAACGTGACTTGTGTCCTTTATGGGTTCTTGTTTTGTTGTCTAATATTCAAAATAAAAAGCTGGATGATGAAAAGAATCAGCCGAGTGACACAACATGCCAGGACCCGTCTGCTGCACGGCTCATTGGTTGTCCTATAGCAGAATGAGTGTCAGATAGATCCCTATGTGTCTGTCTCTTTGGGAGCGTCTGTCTGGGTGCCGAAAGCCTCAGAGATGTTTGTCTTCATTATGTGTGCGTGTCTCTGTGTGTGTGTGTGCGCACATGCTGTCAGTACGATAAGTAATAATTAGATCCCTGGAGATGAAAGGGGATAAAGTGAGAAGATGTTCAGTCTAAGATAACACATTAAATCTGTACCACACGCAGCTACACAACTTAAATACAGTATTACTCGTCTTTATTGCCTCCCGTCTCTTGTGTTATTCAAATTACGCAATGATCTCTCGATGCTTGCAGGAGGTCTAATGTCACTGCTGCTTAATGAAACATTGTAAATCTAATTCTGAAGTGTTTTCTTTTTGTTATTTCACTTTATGGCAGCTCATCCGTGCTGCCTTATAAGAGCACTTTTACTGTAGTTTTAATGTTTTGTTGTTTTAAGTGACATTGTACATGACCTTTCGAGAACTGGTTTAGGTTGTACAGTCGGGGACACCTAGAGTTTTGATGTTTTCACAACTGGAGCCTGATAGATTTGGAGGCTGATAGCAATAACGATGTGTAAGGAAGAGGAAAATTTGATAGCAATAAATTATCTGATGAGGACTAACGAAACCAGAAAATATTAACATTTAAGAAGTAAGAATCTGAGAATTTTGACTTTTTTCCTTAAAAAAAATTACTGAACTCACTAATCAATTATCAAAATAGTTGCCAATTTTGTAATAATGGATTAATAATCAATTAATCAATTGATTGTTTCAGCTCTAATAAAAATCCTTATTAATTCATGGATTAGCCAAGATATTTGGACTCACGGTATTCAATCAGGGCAGAAGGTGCAATGTGAAAGAGGTGTTCAGTCCTTTGGAGCCCGACAGTCATTGTTTTATTTTTAATTAACTACTGGGCCTGTCCTTGGAGAGCACCTGATTTTTCCTTTTTATATTACCAACAATACTTTTTTGACTCAGTGCAGCATTCTTTATTTTTTTTCATCCTGGTTATTTTTTTATGTTTTATTTTTATACTTCTCAGTAGGGCCGCAATGATTATTTTTGTTGCAGCTTGATCTGACGATTAAAATGTCGAAAAAGAGTGAAAAGGGCCTGAAACAGTTTCCTAAAGCCCATGCTGATGCCTTCAGTTAGGTTGCTTCGTTTGTTTGAACCCAAAATTGGCTTCATTCTTTGAAGCCTTTGCTGTTTCTAAATGACCTCAGACTAATCTTTGGCATTTTTCCATCAACATTTCTTGTTGCTTATCGGCTGCCATATACACTGATAGCAATATATCATCGATAAGCTACTGATCTATTCATAGATGAGCGTCCTCACCACAACTGTTGCAGCTTATTTCCTGTCCAGTGTTTGTGTTTCAGAGCAGCTGACTTAATTTTTCACTTGTCAACCTTCAACTCAAATCTTAAGGCTTCTATTGGCCTATTGATCGTCCTAGTCAAATATTTACTCTTTGGCGTTGTGTACCATTATTAGAACCAAAAATAAAGAAGAACTTACACACTGTTGTTTTTGCATTGGCTCATCTTGAACTTGGAAGGTTTTAGTAGGTTGTTTGAGGCCCATCTATGCTGCATGAGTTTAGCTCATTTGTCCTCAGTTTGAAGCCACTGAGATTTTCATCCAGCTCGCCCTGTTTGAAGTCCATAGTTAATTGGTCGGCGTCTGTGATGAGTCCACCTTTTGCAAAGGTTAATTAAGTTTCCCGTTAGGTAACATGCGCAGTCTGGAGGTACAGCAGCAAATCAAAAACGCAGTGCAGTGGGGTTGGAGGGAAGAGAGGCGAAGTGGAAGACAGAGTGTGAGGGTGGTCTGGAAAGGGATTTTAATTCCCCGAAAAGGTTCTGTGAATTCATTCTGGGATCTCAAGAAAGGGAGGAGGGACGAGGAAAGGAAGAAAGATGAAGAACCACGGTGGAGCGTGATTTGAAATTTTGAGGAAAGAGAAAGACTGAAAACGAGAGAAAAGAAAGAAACAGAAAAATACATTAGTGAGTAAGAGAAAGCCTCTGAAGCAGTGATTCTCATTCCACAAGAGGTTTTTTACAATTTTATCACTGACTGCCTGCTCAGAATGGCAGCCAATTATTTTCTCTAGAAGTCGGCCTCTTTTGATAGTTTTGGCTGGCCTGTGCTGGCTGGGGTTGGTGATATTCTTTGCTGTAGTGATCTTGGATTCATCTCGAATGATTCATCAGCCAAAACAGCACCAGTGCAGATCATGGCAGCTTTGCATTTAAAGCTACAATAACATATAACATTT
>JAJHUR010135234.1:20864-39792 GCA_027495735.1 Lutjanus campechanus
GCTGTCAGTACGATAAGTAATAATTAGATCCCTGGAGATGAAAGGGGATAAAGTGAGAAGATGTTCAGTCTAAGATAACACATTAAGTCTGTACCACACGCAGCTACACAACTTAAATACAGTATTACTCGTCTTTATTGCCTCCCGTCTCTTGTGTTATTCAAATTACGCAATGATCTCTCGATGCTTGCAGGAGGTCTAATGTCACTGCTGCTTAATGAAACATTGTAAATCTAATTCTGAAGTGTTTTCTTTTTGTTATTTCACTTTATGGCAGCTCGTCAGTGCTGCCTTATAAGCACACTTTTACTGTAGTTTTATTGTTTTGTTGTTTCAAGTGACATTGTACATGACCTTTCGAGAAGGAGGCTGATGAGGACTAACGAAACCAGAAAATATTAACATTTAAGAAGTAAGAATCTGAGAATTTTGACTTTTTTCCTAAAAAAAAATTACTGAACTCACTAATCAATTATCAAAATAGTTGCCAATTTTGTAATAATGGATTAATAATCAATTAATCAATTGATTGTTTCAGCTCTAATAAAAAATCCTTATTAATTCATGGATTAGCCAAGATATTTGGACTCACAGTATTCAATCAGGGCAGAAGGTGCAATGTGAAAGAGGTGTTCAGTCCTTTGGAGCCCGACAGTCATTGTTTTATTTTTAATTAACTACTGGGCCTGTCCTTGGAGAGCACCTGATTTTTCCTTTTTATATTACCAACAATACTTTTTTGACTCAGTGCAGCATTCTTTATTTTTTTTCATCCTGGTTATTTTTTTATGTTTTATTTTTATACTTCTCAGTAGGGCCGCAATGATTATTTTTGTTGCAGATTGATCTGACGATTAAAATGGCGAAAAAGAGTGAAAAGGGCCTGAAACAGTTTCCTAAAGCCCATGCTGATGCCTTCAGTTAGGTTGCTTCGTTTGTTTGAACCCAAAATTGGCTTCGTTCTTTGAAGCCTTTGCTGTTTCTAAATGACCTCAGACTAATCTTTGGCATTTTTCCATCAACATTTCTTGTTGCTTATCGGCTGCCATATACACTGATAGCAATATATCATCGATAAGCTACTGATCTATTCATAGATGAGCGTCCTCACCACAACTGTTGCAGCTTATTTCCTGTCCAGTGTTTGTGTTTCAGAGCAGCTGACTTAATTTTTCACTTGTCAACCTTCAACTCAAATCTTAAGGCTTCTATTGGCCTATTGATCGTCCTAGTCAAATATTTACTCTTTGGCGTTGTGTACCATTATTAGAACCAAAAATAAAGAAGAACTTACACACTGTTGTTTTTGCATTGGCTCATCTTGAACTTGGAAGGTTTTAGTAGGTTGTTTGAGGCCCATCTATGCTGCATGAGTTTAGCTCATTTGTCCTCAGTTTGAAGCCACTGAGATTTTCATCCAGCTCGCCCTGTTTGAAGTCCATAGTTAATTGGTCGGCGTCTGTGATGAGCCCACCTTTTGCAAAGGTTAATTAAGTTTCCCGTTTCCTCCCATTAGGTAACATGCGCAGTCTGGAGGTACAGCAGCAAATCAAAAACGCAGTGCAGTGGGGTTGGAGGGAAGAGAGGCGAAGTGGAAGACAGAGTGTGAGGGTGGTCTGGAAAGGGATTTTAATTCCCCGAAAAGGTTCTGTGAATTCATTCTGGGATCTCAAGAAAGGGAGGAGGGACGAGGAAAGGAAGAAAGATGAAGAACCACGGTGGAGCGTGGTTTGAAATTTTGAGGAAAGAGAAAGACAGAAAACGAGAGAAAAGAAAGAAACAGAAAAATACATTAGTGAGTAAGAGAAAGCCTCTGAAGCAGTGATTCTCATTCCACAAGAGGTTTTTTACAATTTTATCACTGACTGCCTGCTCAGAATGGCAGCCAATTATTTTCTCTAGAAGTCGGCCTCTTTTGATAGTTTTGGCTGGCCTGTGCTGGCTGGGGTTGGTGATATTCTTTGCTGTAGTGATCTTGGATTCATCTCGAATGATTCATCAGCCAAAACAGCACCAGTGCAGATCATGGCAGCTTTGCATTTAAAGCTACAATAACATATAACATTTCCACATTTAAATGTCTAAAAACGCTAAACCTGTGTTATATTTTGTTGAGCTGTGTAGCTGTGTATCCTAAATGTTTCCAACAATGTTCAAATGCAGAAGAAGTCTGTAATTTATTCCAGGTAGTGATGCATTTCACTTCGGGAGACCCAGGATATGTATTACCTCGTCCATAAACATGATTGCTGCCTGAGTCATGTCCACTTGATAGAAATCCCATGATCCCGTACCAAGTCATGTCATCAAACTACATTTTTTGATATTGTCTCAATGTCAAAGAGATCCCCAGTGGTAAAATTTACATTCTATGCTTTTTTTTCCTTTAAATTTCACACCAGTAGATCTGCAACAAACAACTGATTATTCATTTAGTTTCAACTGTTAAAATATTTGTTAACTATTTTGGTAAATGATTTAAGTTTTTTTTTTTTTCAAAAAAGTCTCTGATTCCAGCTTATTTTCTGTTTTCTTTAGTCCGCTTTGACCATAAGCTGAATATCTTCAGGTTGCAGACAAAACAAGACATTTGACGACATCATCTTGGGTTGTGGGGACACTGACGGACATTTTCTGACATTTTATAGGCCAAACAATGTATCGACTAATTGAGAAAATAATTAACAGATTAATCAGCAATGAAAAAAAGCTTTAGTTGCAGACACACCCACCAATCAGAGGCTTAATTAGTCTAAATCAGTGGTTCTCAAACAGGAGTCTGGGGATCCCCAGGGGTCTGTGAAAAGGTTTCACATTCATTCATTTACATTATCATGATATTAAAAAACATATACATTTTCTTTTTGCAAAAGGCTTCCTAGTTCAATGGATAGTAGTAGTTCATAAATTATGTTCTAATCTAACAATCTATAACTGTATATATAAATCTTCCTCCTCTCAAACACATCACCCACAAATGGTGAAAACCAGCTCTCTTTAATCCTAAGAACATTCATGAGGAGGTCCCCGGTATATTTTCTTTTTTTTTTTTTACGGGTCCTTGACTGATAAAAAATTGAGAACCTCTGGTCTAAATTAGATTTTGGTCTGAAAACTAAGCCAGTGAGCTTACCACTAGTGAGCAGGCTGTTGTTTGATTCATTTGAATCACTTAGTTTTAGTTCTCTACAGGGAATCTGCAGCTGCCAGCAGGCTTTTACAGTCTTTTCTGCAGCCTTGTTTACTACACACTTGGAGAAAAAAAACCCTCTAGGCTGAACTGCTATGGAAAGCAAACAGTTTATTTTGCCATTTAGGCGCTTTTGTTGATTACCACTAATCTAAACTGCAGCTCTTACCATATAGCATGTCATGCTCGCTTGCTCTAATTTCTAACGTCAGAGGATAGTTATTGAAATATTGACTATGTGGCTGGAAATTTGGCATCAGATGACAGACAGGGAAATGTAGGCCAGTGGGGCTGCTCTATGGGGCCAGCAGGGACGTTGTCTGACGCACCGAGCAGCTATGAGGCCTAGATTTATTTACATCTCCAATAAACAACACAGAACTTTGAAAGGGAGGTCTGCTCGGGCCAGAATAGTCTCCTCTTAAGAGTTAGCAGTCAGTTGCTGTCTTTAAGAGGCTTTCAACATCTTGCTTACATTTTATTGTTTTATTGTGTTGCGTTTATGGGTGAACTGTCCCTTTAAATCACATCCTGCTCATCCCAGTGGAACACAACCCCAGTCTACATCCTCCCGCCGCTGCAAGACTTGTCAAAATGTTCTGCCGCTGAACTCTTTGACCCTCCTCGCTGCCAACATGGGACCTGTCCCTGCCGAGCTTTCAGGGCTTCGTTTTTTTTTCTGCCTCTTCTCTGTTTGCACTCACTCTTCTTTATCTTCCTCTCTCTTCCCTCTATTTTTTTTTAGCAGGGACTTCCTACTGTCTTCCTCTTCCCTCTTTCCTTCCTCTCTTATCTGTTTTTAGTAAGGGACTCTCCTCTCCTCTACAACTTGTTCGCGTCTTCTTCCACCTCACCCTCTCTCTTTCCGCATCCATTATTTAAACATCAATAATGGGGCCTGTTGTTGTTGTTGCCAGCCTGATGCTGTTGCTGCTGTTGTTGCTGCCCTGCTGGGCTGCATCCTCGCTCATCTGCTGCTTCCTGTCTTATAAATCACACCAACTCCTTTTAAAACCATCTGCATCCTCACATGTCCAACCTTTGCTCTCTGTTTCTGCATCAAATGGCACCCACGACTTATTCCCCATCCAGCTGCCGCATATTTCCTTTTCACTCCTTTCTCTGCTGCTGTGGTGTAACAATGAACTTAAAATGACATCAGAAAGTTGGTTTATAGTTGGCAACTTTGCATGGTGGTGGCACCAAATGACATTGTCATTGATTTTGAGCTTATTTCCTCATACTTCTATTTAAGCAGTAATATCCAGTTGACTGAGAAATACTTTCCAACTTTGCCTCCCAGATACCAAGGAAGTGAAATTGAATATTGAGACTTGTGGGAAAAACGATGGACTAGATTTCTGCCATGTTTTTGGCAGGGTTAGGGGTTTAGATTAATTTGAGATACAGCTCAACACTGTGACACTGTGTGCCTAGATTTTCTAGTCATAAATCTGTAAACATTCTGCTTTCGGTTGGCACCAATTCAAATTTTGAAAGTTTAGAGTGTATAAGGGTTTAAAACATTATGATGGAAGTATTTGATGGCCATTCCCATGCTTTATAATGTCTCATAAGTTTTTGCACAGATTTGGTGGACAATTTTTGAGCACTCAAGAATTAGGGTACGTTAAAAATTTCCAACCGGCAACCGTCAGTCCATCAACAATTGATTGCTGGTATATTCATCCCCCCTCCCCACCTCCACCTCTTCTCAGCCGAGAAATGTGTGCCAGCAGCGTGTTTGTGACATTATATGCTATGTACGTTTGCTAGATCCAATAGACCAAGAAATTAAACATTCTTACAACTATTTTCCTACCGTACACCGTCTGAGTTTTTACCACACTAAGATGAATTTAATTGCCTCATTACTTCATGGTAAAACAAACACATACTGGACAGAAAATGGTAAAACCCTCCAAAACTGTGTTTGTTTGTCTGTCCACTCGTCCAGCAATCACCAACTCTGGTTTGGTCAAAATAAATCCTTAATTCACTGCATTAGATGTGAAAATAGTCTGGCTCTACAGGCTCCTTTCATTTCCTCCTCCAGCTCAGTGCACTCCTCGTTCAAGTGAAAGAAAGTGTATCACTCAGAAGCAGCTCTCACTCTGCAGACCATTAAATTAGCAAAATAAAAGGACAAAAATCACCCCCAAAACAACTTGCGATGGATCCCGTAGCTGATATATTCATCCAATCGCCCAAATATATTGAGAATGAATAAAAATGGTTAAAATGCTTTCAAGATACTTCATTAAGACACAGAGACCTTGAGGAACACTATAGAATAATTTTATCTTTGCCAAAATTTTGCTTAACTTTAGAGCATTATTTATCCCCCTTCTTGACAAGTTAGCATGGTTGGTACCGAGGGATTCCCTGGGTCTGCTAGTTTAATATGATACCAGTATCTTCACTCTAGCTTTAAAACTCAGCCCACGACAGCCTCTGAAAAAGACTAAATTGAACTGTTTAAAGCAACTACCAGTTTCTTCTCAACCTTACCTTTTCTCTTTTTTCTGCTCAGTTGAAAGACGTCTACATGATTCATAGTTTTCTTTTGAGAATATTTTCAGTCCGTCCTCTTTAATATGTGCTCTGAAGATTTCGCGCCATCAATCATTTCTAAACAGATAAGTTTTTGCTTAAAATAACAGGAAGTGTCATGCTTTGCTGATAGGAGGATTTATGCTTGATACAAGTACATAACTGAAAATAATTGTTGTAACCCCCCCACCTCCCCACCCGCTCGGGGGAAGACTGTCCCGGTAGAGTGCAGCAGGTCCAGGCCCGGGTTGACCCAGGCTGCTGCCTCTGCTTCCCTCAGCAATCAATGGGCCTTGCTGAACACTGGAGTAATCAGTTTGTGTGTGTGTGTGGACCCATGCTGCACTGAATAGTAATTTGGGCTGTTGAGATGTTGGTAGCGGAGAGTTTCAGTGGGATGATGGATTCGGTGCCAAGGTAGGAAGGACAAGGGAAGGCAGGTCAGACAGATGGACAGGTTGACAGACAAAGTGTCTGGCATATCCAAATACGATCCTTAACATTAACTGTTAAAAAATAACAGGAAAAACACAGCATATAATTATACAAGATGAAAGCAGTCAATGTTTGGTTTCTATCTGGTCATTTTAGAGGGTACAAAGTAGATTTGAACTAGCAAAGAAAAAGAAAGAAGACCAAAAACAAAGAACTCTCCTTCACTCCTTTGATCTGCTGTTTAGTGTCCTCAGACTTCTGTCTAAACAGTTAGATGCTATATTTGATTCGAGCTACAGTTACCGGCCTACCATTCATCATCAGATCAGATAGGATAGATGGCTACATTAAACTGTTGAACCTCTATTGAGTGGAATAAGGAGATTAATTATTCTTCAGTACAGTCTATTGACCCTTTTTCTCAGTGCTGTGGCTTCATGCCCAGACAGCGTTACGAGTCTGATTAGGAACTGAGCGCCTCGAAGCTTTACACTTTTTTGCCAGGAGGTACATGGTCAGATGTCACTTTGAGGGATAAAGATAACGCCTCAAGTAATTTACCACACTGATTTCAATCCAAAGATGAAATAACATGATTGTTGTGGTTTAATTGGAGGAGCAACTGGCAAAAAAAAAACCCTGACCAAGAAAGTACGGTCACATTGAACATAGAAATAGTTTAAATTGGTTCCCAGTGGTTAGAGAGACTATTCTAATACTGACCAGTTCTATGTTTGATTATGTTCTTTAATTGGTGCCTTTGAGTCAGACAATTAACTTGATTTTCAGAAGTTCAGTCATTTGAAGTCATTTGTCAGCAAAGTACCTGTGATGTACTAATTGTGTCATTGTTTGACATTTGCCACCACAAAAAGTTACTCTGTGGCCATCAATTATTCCATGCAAGTGGACCACCAAGTTTTATGTCCATACTACAAGCCAACACAATGTTGGCTACCAAAACAGCAAACAGTACTCGTCATTGGCCAGCCACAGATACGTTCGTATGGGTTTACTAAACCTATTCAAACTGCTAACAGGGATCCTTTCAGAAGAACCAGAAAAACAAACTGACTGCGAAAAAAATGAATGGCAAAGAAAATTTAAGAGTGAATGGAAACGGGAGTTTAACTGGCTAGAAAACAACACATCTAACTACGACACTAGGTACCGCAGTGCATGCTGCCAGTTTCCTCAACTAGCTCAGAAGCCTTGGTCGTTTTTCACTGTGAACAGTGCTTTCAGGAAACACCACATCAGAATTCATGGGAAAAGATTCCAGATTCAATCCTCAAGATGTTTATTGTCGGTTATTCATGTACAAAAACTTTGGCTAGGAAACACCATTAAAAAAAATCAAGTTAAGTACCAAAAATAAAAGTTAAGTAATAAAAGGCAGAATAATATATATTATTATACTGTATATAAAAAATATACAGTAATAGAATTAAATGAATTAAAAGGCATAAGTAAAGAATAAATAAATATAGAGAGCAGTGAATGGTTGCCTAGTTGTAAAGTGTCACAGTTAAGGAAGGTTCTGTTTGCTTTTTCTGTGCTGTTTTTACATACGTTTACATTTAGATGACCAAAAATGTCCTTTGAGCACCAAATTTAGGGGCTTAGTGCTTTAAAGAAAATTGTGTCTATCCCTGAAAATTTTAAATAAACTGTAATCATACATTCAGATTCCACTCATGCAATCTCTAAAAAAAACTGACAAAGTTTGAAGCACTTGAATGTTCTTTTCTAAACTTAGAAAGCAGTGGGAAAACATATTTTACTCTCATTACTTGAGAGGAACTGCAGGAACTTGAAAACCAGAGTTCTTAAATACCAGTGGCCCTCGTAATGGCTATTGCAGACCAAAACGAGACCCAAGACATTCAAATTAGCTACTGTACCACAGAAGGTGACATTTGTATACTGTCGGAGGCTTGTGCGGTCATGGTAATTACACCCTGTGTCGTCAAGAAGTTACAAACAAGTCAAATAAGCCAGAATAAGAGAACTGCAAGTTTATGAGGATCATTTTTGCTGTGTTACATAAGAATAATGTTGGACTAAAAAACAACAAAACACTGTTTTCAGCAGCTTGATAACATTTGCTTTATTAAAAAAAACAAAAACGCTTTGGTCAACAGGTTGCAGTAAGCTGTCGATCATAAAATGCACTGTAATCTTCTGCATCATCAGATCAGCGGATGTAAACTGCAGCCACCATTAAAAGAGTATTAGATAGTTGCACCGTGGCTCCCCTGGTACCTGAATATGTTGACAGGTCCATTTTTGTGCACTAAGAGGATGATGACCTTTGCCAGGTGATGTAATGCAACGGCCTCTTCACATCGGGCGCAGCAGATTTATTCTGACCTCGAGACCACAGACCGGCTGATTGACGGACTGACAGAACTCACGCGGGGTGTCGAGGTAATGTGGCCTTTGAGCCTGGAGAGATGAGGAGGGGAGGGGGGCGGGGTGTCCAGATAAGAGCATGAGGAGAGAGAGTAGAGAGAGAGTGAGACAGACAGAAAACAGGGAGAGTGAGAGAGAGTATCTGAGTGAGAGGCAACAATAGAGAGAGAGAGAGGGCTTTTAGCATGCCGAGGGAGGTCTAGGATATCATATGCACAGGAAGTAGGGGTGATAAAGATCGATATGGGTTGCATTAGGCCAGGCCATGCCCAACTCGCCTCCAATAAGTCATGAATTACTATTCAGGCCTTCTAAACAAAAACACACGCTGTTGCTAGTTTTTTCTTTGTCTTATGCACGTGCATCTCTTAAGAAAAGGTCCCTTTGTAAGTCTGCAAATGTGAAAAGTCAAACTGAAACCTCATCACATTGTATACACACAACAACACAACAAATTGTATTGCTGGTTTGTGATAAATACCATAAGCTGTTGCGCAAAACAATATATTTTTTAAGAATCATTTTATTGTACCCCTTGTGGCCATTGTAAATGTACAGTACAATGGCTCCAATGGGTTGGCTTCCCATTGCATAAAAAATGAGTGTCTCAGAAAGCATTTTTGCTTCTTGTTTGCACTTTTTGAGATTTTAGTTGCTAACTCATTTCCCACTTCACTGCAGTGTAACCTCTGTTAGAGTTTGAAAGGCCTCTCCATTTGGAGTAAACCACTAAATGCTCTATTTTAGTTATTTAGATATGTGGTAAAAATCTGCTCTTCATTGCGATTCAGATTGAAAAAGCAAGGAGTAGCTCAGTGTCTCACCCAAGGACGCTGCAACTGAAGACATAATTATCATTTTTAAACCTTTTATTTATACAGGGACAGTTGACTAAGCAGAATTAATCTTTTCTTCCGACAGCCTGCAACATTTTTGTACAATTTCACTCCTGAGATCTGCTCAGTAAGTAGCCTGAGTGGAGCTTGTCTGGTCTTGTGGAGTCATTTATATACTTACTTAATATCTTGCGGATATAATCAGGTGATGCACCGTCACATATTATTAGCCTCAACTGATGAAATCGGAGGCCCCCTCCCCATGACATTCTATTGCCATAGAAACCTTTCCTATCCAGGAAATTTTTAATGGCCTGCTGAAGGAATCGCCTGTCTAGGTATCATTTTACCCCTCGATCTGAACACTTTAGTTCAGGCAAACTTTGAGCCCTTTCTTAATAGGCTAAATGTACCCACCTTTACCTCTTTCTCTGGGGAAAAACTAATGTTACAAAAACTAAAAAATTAAAAAATTTGATGAGTTATGTAAGAAATGTTTGTGGGGGAACGACCACCCAAGACTTAACTTAAAGACGCTTCAGAGGCCAGTTGTTGGAGTAACCTCAGGCTTCCCAAATTTGTTGCTATAACAGTATGTCTTTAGCCGCAGACATCTGGCCCTTTGGTCAGAGATCAGATCACCACCCTGGTTTTTGATTGAGAGCTCCCCCCCATCTTTTTCTGCCCAGCTATCCCGGAGGACTAAAACTCATACCTTTGTTTTGCATTTGCTGTTGATCTCTGGGAAAAAACTGTTTTAACCTCTCTAAGTCAGAGCCAACATGGCTATGACTTCATCCAAAGCCACAATTGATAGTCATCAGTCTTAAAAAAATGTACACATAAAACCCACATAGCCTTAAATTTCATGATGGCACCAGTTCCAATTCTAGTAATGGTGCAGACAAAGGTCACAGGTGACCGCTCTCAGCTGATAGAAAAGGCTCTTGCTCGCTTAGTAGTTTACCAGACTTCACCTTTTGATGTTGAACTAAGTCTAAATGCAGTGCCATTTGATTGTTTCAATGGTTACAGTGGCATAAAGAGCCAGTGTTGTGTCCTGAATGGTGTAATTACTGTCCATTAGCTATGATAGGCTGAAATTTTAGAGTGAAAAGCCCACTCAGGCGCTGTATGCATTAACATGCCCAAGCTGGTCAACATTACTGGGCTAAATGGACTGAAAGTGAAGCTGCTCATGTGGAGACACACACACACATACACACACACTCATTGTTTGTACATCCATGCATGTGGCCCTCACTGTCAGACACAGTTTAAAGAGCAATATGCAACAGTTGTGTGCCAAAAAATGAGGACTGCAGTCCAAATACCGATTTGGAGCCATAGACGATTTATTAAATAGGTTAAAATTCTACTTAATATGCGCTCTATGTTTGAAGTAGTTATTTCCCCCCGCCCCCTCCTCCGCAGACTCACAAAAGCTCAGGCCAGCTGCAGGAACACTACAAGACCGCAAAGCGAGCACAGTATTATTATTTGACTATAACAAGCGAGGACGAGTCTTCCAGTGTAAGTTGATCAGCTGTTTATAACTGTCAGTTGTCTTTTAAAGTAAAGCTAAACCCATTATCCATAAAACAAAAGCCCGCTGCGCTGAACGCGCACACACTCTGGAGTTGTTGTTTAGAGGCTGCCTGCCAGACTTCATTAACATATTGCTCAATCTTATAAACATCTACTCCTTTTAAAGAGATTATTGATGATTTATGACTCATAAACAGACACTTACTCATTCAATAAACATTTAGCATTAATTTGAACTCTAATTAACATGAAACAGGCAACAAAACAGTCATTCCGAACTGGAATGGCAATTTCAAAGGAGAGCTTTCTGGCTTTAGCGTCGTTGTCAGAGAAGCGAATATTTCAATTTAGCATGTTCCTTGATGTCTGATGATGTATCATGGTCATTTTATGGTTTATTACAGTAAATATATAACAGATTTCTCACAATTGCACACACACACACACACACACACACACACACACACACACACACACACACACACACACACACACATACATTCAATGGTCACAACATACTACCCACATGAATACAATGCATGAGCACATAACACATAAATTACACCCCCTCATTTTGTGTATGTAGACTCCACCTATCAGAGCTCTGCCAGTCATGAGCTGCAACCCCCACCCGTACACACACACACACATGCATACACATGCACATCCTAGTGCTGATATTTCAACCGCCCATAGCCCCCACCCCTCCAATTTCCCTTGCTCCCATTATCTCACTGCTATTGATCCACATCCCCTCCTCTGCCTGCGCAGCCCAAGAGCCTTTACTGGATAATTTTCAAGGGCATTTATAAACACAAGATGGGATGGATGGGTGATTGCTCTGTGGGCGTTTGTGAATTTGCGAGAAAGAGACAGAAAAACAAAGAGAGAGATAAGAGAGTGTAGGGGGCAGCAGACAGTGTGTGGTTTGCCTGTGTGAAAACAAATGTGATCAGGCAGGAGGAAGGTCAGTTTGGCGACGCAAAAACACTAAAATCTATTCATTTGTTAATAAATTATTATTTTTTTTAACATGTTGAGTTACACAGACACACATTGAAGTTATCGACCAATTTAAAAATCTGAAAAATAAATAAACCACCAAAGCAGGCAATTCTTTGTGTCTAAAAGGC
The DNA here is from genome assembly GCA_027495735.1 of Lutjanus campechanus. Classification (NCBI taxonomy): domain Eukaryota; kingdom Metazoa; phylum Chordata; class Actinopteri; order Lutjaniformes; family Lutjanidae; genus Lutjanus; species Lutjanus campechanus. Next base: position 32,975 of record JAJHUR010135234.1, read on the forward strand.
TCTTTGCACATTTCTCCAATACCGCACTTGCCATTGGTTCAGTGAAGAGAAAAGCAGTTCTTCTTTGGGCCCCTTTTTTGGTTGTTTTTTTCCCCCCTCTACTTTCAGCTATTATTATAACCACATTTAAGCATTCTCATTTTCACGCCGAATATTCATTAACACATTGAACTCCTTATGCACATCTGTAGACTGTCACATTGAGGCACGCTGACAGGAGCATGGAACATTCACACCAGCAGCAGCCAAATGATTATAAATTCAAACCATCATGGAAAGAATTGCTTTTTTCAGCCATATTCGGACCAGTCCAGCTCATATCGAACTGTCGCTCTGCCTTCCTTTTGTCGTCAAGCGTAGTTTTTGTCAGGTACAATAATAAAATGTCTGATAAAGCCTTGCAGTTCAGGATTAGGGTTAGGTTGGCAGCGAGAAAACAAAGTTAATTTCCTGTCCTGCCTGCCCTGGTTCCGAAATTGCAGTCCGTTCTGTCTGGGCTGAGGTGAGCGGGCCAACAGAGTAGAACGGGATCCAACATTAACAAAAACACCACAGGAGAACTAAAGGGTGGGGCTGCCCCTCCACCTGGCCCCTGGGTCAACCTGTAGGGGTGCCAGGGACACGCCGCATGTGTGTGTGTGTGTATGTGTGAAGTAGTGTGGGTTGGGCTAGAGGGCAGGAAGCATCTGTTAACAGAGGGGAGCCAGGAGGTACTTAGGTGTATGTGTCCGTATGTAACTGTGCATGTTTGTGTGTGTGTGTGTGTGTGTGTGTGTGTGCCTGCATGCACAAGTAGTTGTGTCAGTATTGGAGCCAAGTGTTTAGCCTTCCCTCCTGTATCCGGCAGACCTGGCCATGGCCCACCTTCCTCAGGGGCCCAGACAGAGACGCCTTGCAGCTTCCTGTAACACACACACACACACACATAGAGAGAGAGAGAGAAAGAACAAAGAAAATAGTTGATAGTGAAAACAGTCTAGTTTAAACCCCTTCATACACATTGCATATTTAAATGCACAATATGTAAGTTCTGCTCTCAGGGGTCTGTCACATTAAAACAATAAGAAAATATATAGTTTGATGACATCTGGAGTAGCGTGGGATCATCAGAGTTGTTTTCTTCATTGTCAAACAACCACCGTTACAGATGAACATCTATCTGACATGACTCAGGCAGAAATCACGTTCAGAGACAAGGTAGTGTATGAAGTAAAGGCCCGCCTGGATTTTTGGAACCATTCCAATAACAATAGTAGGGAGAGAAAAACTATGAAACTTGAATGAAGGAAAATGATCAAATACGTGTATACATAAAATGCTGCCTGTAAAATTAAAAAAAAAAAATTAAAATTAAACAGTATGCATTATATTCTGTCTAGGGCTGGGTATCATTCAACAATCATTTTTAGTGATACTAATTTTTATAAAATCCATTTTAACAAAATGAAAATTGCAATACACTTTACACATACAAATATTTAGTTTAATTTTCAGCTCCTTTTTAAACACTCAAAGCAGCTTCATAACATAAAAATATGAATCTGTTTACCACAGTGTGGTTATACTTCAGTTGTCTGTTTCAACTCTTTAGTTTTATGTTTCAGCACCTCAGCATTTTTCCACTTAAAGCATAAAAAATAAACCACAGCTTGGAGATTTACTTCTAAGGTATCAAAATTAGGTATCAAATGACAAGGCATTTTTTGATACTTGACAGTATTGAAGCAATTTGGTTGGTGCCATAAAAGTATCAAAGTTCAGTAACCAGCCCTCGTTTTGTCCAAAAGAAAACCCCTCTTCATATTGGCACATATCAGACAAAATATGCACGGATACTGATATAGATTGATATAGCTACAATAGTCCAAACTCAGGTCAGTATGTTGGTCTGGCACTAGTATTAAGTTTTATTTATCTTATGTTAAGTCACATTTGCAGACTTTGTTCCTCACTCTGACATGTCCAGCGTAGTCTGTGTTACAGCAACCAGTGACTAGTAGGAAATGTACCGTTACATTTAATAAATTACAGATTTCTCTGTGTTTAAATATTTGGGGTAATGTAAGGACTTAGCTTAACAAAATACAGATATGTCTAGCTTTTCCATACATTTTAGTGCAGAAACATAAAATATTAAAGCTTTAAGCCAGTGAACTCCAGCACACAAAACACATCAGGTCAAAATAGTAGCATCAATAAAGATGCAGCAGCTTCTTCACATACTTTCATATCTGCTCAGCCAGTAGACGTGGGTGCCACCCCATTAATAAACATTAAATCAACCCCATCAGATCACACATATAGATCCTTTATCATAGCACCAGTTTGTATTCATACTGCTCTCTCACAGCAGGAAGATAAAAGAGAGATTGTAGAATATAGAGGGGGTGGGAGAAAAAAAAAAGATGAATGAGAGAGAGAGAGAGAGGAGATGGATGGGATAGAAAAGGCTGAAATGGCAGAAAATAAATCTCCCTTTTTAAGCCCACCTGGAGGTAAAGATGGGAAAGAGTTGCTACGTCAGACAATCCAATGATCATCAGAAAATGTAGACTTTTACAGAAACAATATTCACTTTTCCAGTGGAAGAAAACTACCCAGTGCTGCTGGTCTTAACTGCCCTGATACATTAAACCTGAAACATTTTGTTCTACAAGCAGGTTTAAATCCCACACCCCCTCTTTTCCTCTCCCAGGTGTCAAAGCGAGTAGGGGAGGAGGGCAGACGGCCTGCGACAGGTTGAATATTCCTTTCAGAAACCTCTAACACTGTTTGGCAGCATCTACCGTCTGCTGCCTGCTGACACACACACACACACGCACGCACGCACGCACATATACACAAACACTCTCTCCAGATACCAACTGGGAGGAATTTCCACTAAAGCCTGGTTGTAATACCTTCAGTCCTCCAGAGAAGAATACTTGACTCTGCAGGGGTGCCGACCCATGCTAATTACCTTCTTCACCGTGTAAGCCGCCAGAAAACTGAATGAGCGGTAAAGACTGAGTGGGACGAATGAGCATGCAGCCAATTTAGAGCCATTATTCACCAAGAAAATCCAGACTGGCATAGCTTATGCTGATGGAGGGCGGTTGAGACATTAGTCAATGTTTCAGGGTGGTATTATATTAACAAGTGAAGCACTTTACCTATACGGTTCTTGTGAAATCCCTTGCGTGGTGTCTCTGATATCTATTGGAATACATTTGACTTTAACTCAAATCAGGCAACATCCTTACTTTTAATACAGCATTTTTAAAAGAAAACAATCTCTGTCCAGAAAGGCAATCTGACTGGTTACCTATCCTGATTGTCCTGACATTACTCAGGACTTCAGTGCCAAGACACGAGACTTATTTGTGACCTGCAAAACAGTAGCTTCCTGCCACACGTAATAATTTGAAGATTTGTCATTCTTCTGTGGAAATTTACACTTTCAGTCCCGATTTCGGTAAAACACATGAGTAAAATTATAGTTCTGATTCAGGGCTGATTCAGGATTGTGGTGCATTGTTCGAGGGTTATTCCCTGAGTTCAGTATTTCAGTAACATGTCCAGGATTTTTTCGAAATTCTGGATGAATCATTAAACATCAAATGAGGACAAAGAAACACCAAACATTTGCAGACACACTGTCTTTTCCCTTTTCCTCTTTCCTTTCATTTCAGTTTACTTACTTTGTTGATCTTTCCTTCCTCTCCTCCCCGTGCATCTCCCTCGTTGCATCTCTCTCCTTCATCACTCTCAGACAACTGGGGCAAAAGTCACAGGCCTCTGGCAGTGTTGGTGACAGTGCCATTCAGCATCCCGTCTGTCACAATACTGGCACCACAGTATGTGGATACTGCCAACTAATGGCTGTTTATCCACTGAAGAAGCTTGCCAGCCCACTCTCTATCCAGACTAATATCTTGCCAGCCAATGATCGTTGAACCCTGTACCTCACAAACCGGTGCCTGCCAAATCACAGGATGCCGTTTTTTCCATCACTGAGATGAAAATGTGTTTCAGTGAGATTTCTAGGCAATGTGTTGCTATGCAGAATCTCCACCTTATGTTGGAAAAAAGTTGTTCTTTCAAGCTGCCACACTTTCAGGTTCCAACCATTAGTGTTTCATTTTCTCTTCCAGAACAGTTTGAGCATATGTTGCTGAACAGAAGTACTGTGCACAGTTAGTAAAAAATGCAGTTAGTGTTTATTTCAACAACAACTTAAGCATTTTTGTCAGTATTGTGCAGCTTGAAGGTGCATTAATCTATTCTGGAGAAAGATAGTTCAATGCTGAGTCTCATTCACAGATCATGAAAATACCAACATGAGACTCAACAATCAACTATCTTACCTGCCTGTGATTGGCCAAAATCTCCTGTCCCAAGCAAAAATGTTCTAAAGCCTGAAAGCAGAGATAATAGGAGGAGCGGAAGTCTTGTTTTCTCTCCAGCGATCAAACAACACAGCCTCATTCCATGTCAAGCATACTGAAAGCCTCACTAAAACAGCTGGCTCCTGTTTCTTTAAACAGTGTTTATTGTCTCTTTTCATCTTGAGATGAGTTTGACATGTTGTATACTTGCTGTTAAAGCTTAGTCTACCTCTTTAAAGGGTCCTCCAGTGATTTAGTATTGCGCCTCTGTGAGTTGCAATTGTTATGACAGATATTGTAGTTGTGATATGATTTGTGATTAGAGGGAATGAGATATTTCAGGCAGGTATGAAATCAAAGTCATCATTTTGACAACACTACAGAGTTTGGTTGGGTCTTATTGCTCAGTACAGCAGAGATGCTGTTCTCTGAGACTTTCAAAAGCTTCCTCCAGAGTCACAAAAGACCTCATTCATCTGAGGTGAACCGCTCATGATGACCACACTGAATATCATGTCTAAAATCAGAGGAGTTCCTCTGTAATATCAAAGGATGTTTGCAAAGAAAACAGGAGCACCACATTCACTTCGGACTCAACAGGCTGCTTCCTGAATAAACGAGTAGACGCCTTCTCAGTGCATGATCGGGTGTTTATTCTTGTGGGAAGGGGCGTTCATTCTCTTAACCGGGGTTTAATCTTCATCTGCGGTCCAGTAGAACAGATGATTAAGCAATGTAAAGCAGAGGCAACACACACATCTTACTTTGGTCAATGCAAGATGGAAGTCATCTCACTGTAAGAGGCACAAAGAAGTGTTGAGGGAGAGAATCCATGTGGTTGAATGCTTGTTTGCGTGTGTATATGCACATGCAGTCTTCTCTGTTTGACAGTGTTTGAGTCCTCATCTCCTCATGTTGTCTCCTGCTAACTCCACCCGCCTGCTCTCCTTCCCTTTCTCTGTGGCATGTCTGCCTTTGCAGTTGTCACCTCCAATTCCAGCTTCAATTCATTACATCTCCCCTTTCCCCAGCTGGCACACACACACACACACGCACTCTTCACTCTCTCTTTGTGTGTGTGTGTATATAAGAGAGAGAGTCACAGTGCCATGGTGCAGAGATATGGTCGTCTGGACTGAGGTAGAATTGAATTCTTAAGAGAATATTTGAGACTTTTTATCATCATCTGTTCCCTCCCTTACACTTCATCCTCATTCCACCTTTCGCCGTCAGTCCTATCTCTTATCATGCGCTCTCTCCTTTGCTCTCTTTCCCACACACACACACACATATACTCTCACTCAATCTAGTCTCAATCATATGCTGCACTCTGCCTCTCTCAGTCTCCTCTTACACTCTTTCACTCTCTCTGTCTCTCTGTCTCGCTCTGTCTCAGTCATATTCTCCCTCTATTTTCTCCCCACCTCCATCTGTCTCCTGCACTGTATCTTAATCCAAACGCCTGTGGACTTGCCAGTAATATAGCGGAGGAGCGTAGCTGTGTGTGTGCGGAGCCTATTCAATAAGCACAGTGTACGTTTTACTGAATGGAGCCCATAGGTGCACTTCACATATAGTATACTCCATCTGTGTGTGTGTGTGTGGGTTGGTGTGACTTTGTGGTGTGTATTTCCTTTTCAATGTGTTGCTGGAGGGATTCCTTTGTGTAAGGGTGTGTATTTGTGTGTGTATGTGCATGACCACTATTTGAAAGAAGAGTTCCAAAGGAGTTCTTCCTGTAGGACTGAGGTTCTGCCCAGAGAACCCTTCATTGAAGCAAGGGTTTGTCAATGATTCTTTTTGATACTATGAGTTCAATTAAGAACCCTTTTCATCCATGAAAGAGCTCTTCACGGATTTAAACAATCCTGAAAGAACTCTTTCACAAAGGGCTCCTTGTACCATAATATAAACGGGTTCCAGGTAGAACCCCCTGAGTGGGTTCTGAATGGAACCTTTCGAATATGAAATGGTTCTCAACAGAACCCCCTGGTTGGTTTTTAGATAAAGCCCTTGCACTGTAAAAGGGTTCTTGGAAGAATCCCGTGTGGGTTCTTGATAAAACCCTTGGACTCTAAAAAATCGTCTTCTTGATAAAAGCCCTGTACCATTAAGGGTTCTCAGGTAGAACCCCCTGGCTGGGTTGTAGGTAAAATTCTTGGACTATAAAAGGGGTCTTGATAGAACCCCCTGCTTGGGTTCTAGATGAAACCCCCTGGAATATAAAAGGGTTCTTGGTATAACCTGCTGGAGCTTTTATGGTTCTGTCTAGCAACTTTATTTCTAGGAGTGTATTTTCCTCTCTGTATTGCTTGTGAATGTGTTTCCCAACACCGTCCCCCTCTTACGACATCAGACCGAGCCTGTAGTGACCTCGATTAATCAAAGCTTTCTGCAGCGCCACAGGGCTAAATCTGGAACTTTAAAGTGTGTGTGTGTATGTGTGTGTGT
>JAJHUR010135234.1:39812-68355 GCA_027495735.1 Lutjanus campechanus
CGCTCTCTCCTTTGCTCTCTTTCCCACACACACACACACATATACTCTCACTCAATCTAGTCTCAATCATATGCTGCACTCTGCCTCTCTCAGTCTCCTCTTACACTCTTTCACTCTCTCTGTCTCTCTGTCTCGCTCTGTCTCAGTCATATTCTCCCTCTATTTTCTCCCCACCTCCATCTGTCTCCTGCACTGTATCTTAATCCAAACGCCTGTGGACTTGCCAGTAATATAGCGGAGGAGCGTAGCTGTGTGTGTGCGGAGCCTATTCAATAAGCACAGTGCACGTTTTACTGAATGGAGCCCATAGGTGCACTTCACATATAGTATACTCCATCTGTGTGTGTGTGTGTGTGTGGGTTGGTGTGACTTTGTGGTGTGTATTTCCTTTTCAATGTGTTGCTGGAGGGATTCCTTTGTGTAAGGGTGTGTATTTGTGTGTGTGTGTATGTGCATGACCACTATTTGAAAGAAGAGTTCCAAAGGAGTTCTTCCTGTAGGACTGAGGTTCTGCCCAGAGAACCCTTCATTGAAGCAAGGGTTTGTCAATGGTTCTTTTTGATACTATGAGTTCAATTAAGAACCCTTTTCATCCAGTTAACCCCTTTTTGATGAAAGAGCTCTTCACGGATGTAAACAATCCTGAAAGAACTCTTTCACAAAGGGCTCCTTGTACCATAATATAAACGGGTTCCAGGTAGAACCCCCTGAGTGGGTTCTGAATGAAACCTTTCGAATATGAAATGGTTCTCAACAGAACCCCCTGGTTGGTTTTTAGATAAAGCCCTTGCACTGTAAAAGGGTTCTTGGAAGAATCCCGTGTGGGTTCTTGATAAAACCCTTGGACTATAAAAGGGGTCTTGATAGAACCCCCTGCTTGGGTTCTAGATGAAACCCCCTGGAATATAAAAGGGTTCTTGGTATAACCTGCTGGAGCTTTTATGGTTCCGTCTAGCAACTTTATTTCTAGGAGTGTATTTTCCTCTCTGTATTGCTTGTGAATGTGTTTCCCAACACCGTCCCCCTCTTACGACATCAGACCGAGCCCGTAGTGACCTCGATTAATCAAAGCTTTCTGCAGCGCCACAGGGCTAAATCTGGAACTTTAAAGTGTGTGTGTGTATGTGTGTGTGTCGGGTTCCAGACAGCAGAGCCAATGTTCTCACCTGGCTAGTCTGATGACTCTACTTGCAGTCTTTTCACTCCTCCTTTGATGCAGAATTGCATGTGTGGTTTGATCCTGTTGGAAGAAAAGTGCAAAAATGTAGAATATCTAATGAAAAAGTAGACAGAAAGGGGTGAAGGCCAAGTGAGAAGGTGACTGAAAGTGAGACCGGAGTGGTGACAGGGAAATTGGAGAGAGGAGGCTCTAATGAGGGAGTGAGCCATTGGACGTAGAGCGAGACAGGAGAGTTAATAACCAAGACAATCAAAGTGAAGAGGTGAGATCAGCCGGAAAGAGACAACGCAAAGAGGCAGAGCGTCTCTGAGAGCGGAGAGACGAATAAACCAGCGGAAATCAGGCTCCGACATCAAGTTAAGTGTCACATCAAAGGAAAGATAATTCTTTTGTGCTGTGAGACTGTAGCAGCACTGTGTCTCTGTGTGCAGAGGTGAACTGCTGCTGTCTGTGGTGTGTTTTCTGGTGTAACAACAACCTGCTCTGAGATCTCAACTCAACACATGCTCACAGCTGTCGAGTGAACACATATGTTAACAGCTAAGGTTTCCTCTTTTAATGTGTGATTATGTTCTAAATCCACAGTGGGAATGCCTTCTAGGGAATTTACCTTCTAATGAACACTTTTTTTTTTTTTTTTTTTTTACAGATTCTATTTAAAAAGTTGTTGCAAGAAAACTCTGCTCTCAAGATGATTATATTGGTAAAAGTGCTTTAAAAAGAGGAGCTTACTTTATTGTTGCAACATTTGTGATTCAGTTTGGCTGTGATTTAACAGCTAGATACCTAAAATATATTGTAAATTTAAAAAAACATGCGGACACTTACAAGTGTTTGCTGTATTTAACAGGGAAGCTACAGGTCCTTAAAATGTCTTAAATTTCTATTTGCTAATTAAAGGCCTTACAAAGTATTAAATGGTCTTAAATTCTGTTTAGAAAGGTCTTAAATATTAATTTATTGAATGCTGTAATGATGGTCTAGAATGTTTTTTGTTAATAAACATATTTGGACAAATGTTTAGTTAGTCTTAGTTTAGTTTAATTTATTTTATTTTGCTCATTTCAGTGTATTTTCCAATGCCAATTTCAGAAAAACACATAGGACACTCAAACGCAAACTGCTTGTACACATTCAGTGATCAAAAAAGGAGCAGGAGGAAGAAAAATCTTATATTTCCTGTCTGTTTATAACCTGTACTTTGTTTTAAGTGCTAATACACTTAGATGCTTTTCTCTTTATATATTCTTTATATATTCTATATGAGATTTCAAAGTAAGTTTTTGGTCCATTATGACTCAGAAAAGCTTCAAATACTTGCTCAATATAAATTCTGTTACCATCATGATTATGTGATTATCATCCTTTTTTGTGGTTACTGAAAAACAGAATTTTTGTTTTATTCCAATTCAAAGATAATTTGTTTTCATCAAACCACCAAACTCAACCAGTTGTTGTCATTTTGACTTGCATAAATTTTTTAACTGACCTTTAAAAAGTAAAAAGGCATTAAAAGTCTTGCATTTAACTTACTAACTTAACTAGCTGAAACATGTAGACACGCTGTCTAAGCACCAGTATTTACTTGCATGCTTTAACATGCTCATTTTGTTGTATTTCATTGCTGAGTGATGGTGGTGTTGCTTGGCTCGTACCACTCAAGTCATGTCAAGGCAGTTTGTCACTGCTGACATCTACAGGCCGGCTGTGTTCATGTCAGATACCCCACCAGTGACCTCACCATCCATTACCATGCCTCTGTTTACTCAGCTGCGGGGTCATGAGTAGTGTGTGGCTCCTACATCCGGCAAAGAAAGGTCTAAAACAGGACTTAATTGTTATTATTCACTAAACCTCTACAGCCTGTGCACATTTTGAGTGAGGAGGAATGAGCTGGCCTCTGAGTCGTTGGGGATTTTCTTTTTTGGGGCGATTAATGATACTTGAATGAATGTTGTGTCAGTGCTCATCCTTTGTATCTGCCTTCAGCACCATTACAAGGGTGCAGATCTCATCACAACTTAGGGGAGGACAGTGGTCTTTTGAGTGGACAGACTATTAAACCAGGTATTTTTTAAGTAGAGACAGTTGTTTTCCACAAACTTAAGTAACACAGTCACTAACACTTTCTGATTCACTTTAATCTACAGACACAATCGGCACACGTCACTTACTCAGCAACATCATCAATCAACCTGTGACGAAATGTTAACCACAGACGCACACTACACGCATTGACAGGCCCGGCGCTACAGTGCTTTTCACCAGACAAACGTGACATATGCACCAAAAAGGGCTGTGTTTATGTGTGGATTTTTTCAGAAGTGGCTTCTATTAAACATAATATATATTTTTAATTCATAATTTTGTTTAAATAATTTATTTGAGGGGACAGCTTCCTGTTGTGGAGCAGTTTGGTTGTACACATCTCCTTAATTTATAGATTAGTTTAAAATTAGCAGAATTTTTTGTCGGTTGGTTTTAATATAACTATTTGAAATTGGTTGTTTTTTTCTTAGAAACATGACAAAGGAAGATATTTAATGGTGGAGCTCACTAATATGTTGCTTTGGTATATGTATTTGGATTTACAATCAAAGAGATGAATGCATGAATACATTAATTTCTGCCACATTATTTCTGCTGTAAATCCTTAAACATCTGTATACCTTCTCTAAAATAAAGATTCCCCAGTAATCGCCGACAGAATGAACAATGTTCTAATCTGAACGTCTCAGAAGATGCTTTATTTCACTTCAGCAGCCGTTTGGAGACACTGAACAATGCCTCTTTCTCCATGATCCTGTCATTTTGTTTCCTCTGTGCAAATACAACAACATCGTCTTTAAATATTCATTGGGCTTTGTTTGTGTCATTGTTTGTTGAACCCATTTTAATTATCATCCTCATCAGGATTCATCAGCCTCATCACATTTTCTTTAATTACTCAGCTAAGCCATTTGTCCCCTTTATTATTCATCTTAATGTATTGTTCTGGCTCTTGCTTCTGCTCCTCTTTGTCTCATTCTGTGTGTTGATTTATATGTCTTCTTCATGCTCTATCTCTTTTGATGAATCTTCTGTCATCGTCTGAAGTCTCAGGTGTGTCCTGCCGTTTGGTCATTAAATGGTGTCTCTGCATCCTAATGAAGCCTACACAAAAACAATATTGGGCCAGAATCTGAAAAGTATTAGCTAATAAGTCATGCAAAACTTAATTAAAGGTGAAGAAGCAGCACTGTTTAAAAACTGATCAGATTCAGCTTTTATCACACCCTCTTCTTATTTACGTGTCTTAATGGTGTGGCCCCTTCTGGGACCCTTAACCAACCAATTCCAGACTGTTATGCCAGACAGACCAGGCCTCATCCATTAATGTCTCCTTCAAGGTTTCCCAAAACATCTCTCTACACACTGACCTCCAATGTATGTAGCAAAGATTATCCCCACACTAAATTGCCTTTGGGAAACCCAGTCTCTTGTCTGTGTAGCCAAATGGCCAGTCTGGGCTTTATAGTCCATTTTATCACTGAGGAAATAGGGGGAGCAGAGCACTCAGGCCCACAGCTAGTTAATTTCATTGTTAAAATTGGATGCAATAAGTGAAACAGAGTTGGATTTTATGGAACAAGGAAAAAGAAGACATCACCCTAACATGTTTTTGGTTTGCTTCACTTTCAGGTCTACAGAAAGACAAATGTAATCATAAAGTTAACTGAAATAAATGCAGAGTGGCCATTTGTATGTCGGTGAATGTTTCTCCATAATTGATAGATGGGTGGAGGGACGGATCCCTGTTTGGGTGGTAAACTGCTATGAACTATATGACCAGGCTGCAGCTAACAATTATTTTTATTATGATTTATCTGCTCATTATTTTCAAGATTAAACGATTAACTATTTAGACTATCAAATGTTAAAAACTTCTGAAAAATGCTCATCAAATGACATCTTCAGATTGCTCCTTTTGTCCAAACATCAGTCCAAAACCTAAAGAGTCTTCATTTACTGTCATTAATGACAAAGAAGAGCAGCAAATCCTCACATTTAAGAAGCTGGAACCAGTAAATGTTTGATGTTTTTGCTTAAAAAACAAACGAAACATTATCAGAATAGTTGTCAATTAAAGGCACAAGTTTATAAGCTGCCAAACAAGGTAACAAACTGGTGTTCTGACAGCTTCAGGCTTGTTCCTTTCGAATTTTCACTTTCTTTGGCCGCCTCATCTTTCTCAAATTGAATCTTTTCCTTTTCTTATTATGATTGATGATGAGCTTCATTTCTCTGGAGTTAATCAGACTCTGTGAGTGATTGGTGTTGTGAAAGCTTCGTCTGTTTGGCTGCGACACAACATTTAGAGCCAGCTTGATCCTCCTATGATTGTGCCCGCTCGCTGACATGATAGAATTGTACAGCTGAAGGAACCTTGCACATTTATATTTAATCTCTTAACTCTCATCCTTAATGCATGAGGAGAATGGGAGACCCCCACCCACACACACACTCACCGCCCCTGCCCCCCCACGACTCGGTCTGCCGGGAGAGGGAAAGAGGAGGATTAGAGCAGGATTAAGTCTGTGGTGTGAATGGGAGCCACGAGACCGCCACAATTATTCACTTCCCCCATCACTCCCTCACCCGACTCCCCCCATCTTTTAGCCTTCCCTCACTCACACAAACACATCACCTCCCTCTGTCTGCCCTATTTCATTCCTTGGCACCTCCAAAACACACACTTGTGAGGAATTTTTTCACTCATATCTAACCTCAATCTTTATCTCTTAAGTCCTTTTCTTACTTAGGAGATAAATCCAACAAAGCAAGCATGAGCTGAATCAATTGCATGATTAGATCACAAACACTCCATCCAGAACTTCTTAACAAAGAGGAGTCAGAACCACAGGCTGATTTTTTTTTTTTAATGCAGGATGCAAATTTTTTTTGCCCGTGCCTATAAAAGTTCAGATGTTTTCAGATGCATAATTACTCAGAAGCAAGAATGCCAAGTAGAGCCAGAGTTTGTTGATACTGAACTGCCAGTTTTATCCGCAAGTATTGGCTAAACACGTGTATTGGTTTTGGATAAGTTGTTAATATGGGAAATAAAAGAAATATAATTCAGAAAACAACTCTACAGAGTCGATGGTGTTCATTGTTTGCAAAGTTCAACAGCCCACGAGTGAGCAAAATAGGATGTCACAACTGGTCGTGCAGTCTGTCAAGAATATTAACGGATTGTTAATGGACCAGTAACTTCCTAGACTCTCCACTGGTTGCCTGGCAACAGTTCCTGGCCAATTAATAGTCTGGCACATAACCGCCCATAAAACGATGAATTGTCATTTCAGCATTTTGTTTTTTGTATAGATTAAATGGAGGAGATATGAGTTCTTAATTAGTGAGCTTTAGAGGTGCCAGCCATCTTCCTCTGTTTCCAATCTTAATGCTGAGGTTGTCAAAAGTATTGATACTTTAACATGTTTTCAATACCACATCTTTAAAATGATACCATACCTGTTGAAAAACTATTTAAAAAATGATCTAAGACCTCAGTTCAGTGTCATCTTTGTTGTCCTGTCTGAAATTTGGGTTGCAGCAAAACCAGACAGTGTTCAGTGACTTTTTTCTGTACCAGCGCTGTGCAGGTTGTTAATTCAAAAAAACATAAAGAAAGAAAAAAAATCCTTCTCTGTGTGCCTGAGACTTTTTATTTTTTGCTGTGGTTTCAAAAGATGTTTCACATATTGTTTTTTATACTAGTATTATATTGAACTTCAAAATTCTGTTATTATGACAATCCTCCTTTATGCAAAGCTAAGTTAGCCAGCTGATGGCAGTAGCAGTAGTCAATTCTAAGTTACTGTTCTCATGTGATTCTCAGATCACATCAGAAACTGTTTTTCTCTCACGGTGCAACAGGAACAAAAGAGGTTAAAAAAACAACAACCTTGCACAACCTCAGTAATGTAATTTCCCCCGGGGATAAATAAAGTTTGTCTAATAATCTAACCAACAGTGTCTCCCTCTTCTACTGGATGAATAAATGGTATGGTATCCAGCAAAATGATTTACATTCACCATGAGATCTAATAGACGTTAAACAAATCCCAACTTAATGTTCCGTCATTCAGGGCTTGTGCACTGTTAGATATCATAAAGCAGGCAGGAGAATTTGCTCACTGATAATCTTAAAAGATTAAAATTGTTGTATGTAAATGTATCAGTGGATTCACTTTGAAAAGTGATGGCGAACGCCCCTTGTGCTCATGATGGTCATTAAGACTTAAACATTAAAGGTTTATAATCAATCTGTAATGCAGCCCGTGAGAAAACAGACAAATTCTTCTTCGTTGCTATTGTAACATTTTTAACTCAGAGCTGTTTGATCTCTCTTTGCTAGCTGCTTAACAGCTAGATAAAGCCAGCAATGTTAGATGTTTATCGTCACACTGGTTATACAAATACAGCCGTGTGAAAAACTTTTGCTTTGAAGCTCCATTTGAAAGAGAAGTTGAGTAGCAAAAATAAAGCCAATTAAGTGCATTAATAAAATAAAATATACAATAATAAAATGACAATCTTAAGTATGAAGACATACTAAAGAAAAAATAAATACAGAGAGCAGTGAAATGTTGCATACATGTAAAATATTGCACTTATACAGTATATGTGAGCCTGTGTGTGAGTGAGTTGTGTGTTTGTGTTAAATGAATTGAATTGCACACGGGTTGATTGCATTTTGTGTGTGAGAAAATGTGTTTTGTGAGTTATTTATTCACATCACATATCATGTCTGTAAAAGGCTTCAGCGCATTTCCCAAACTTCTCCTTTAACTCTCTGCTCCCTCCTTTACAAAGCTCTTACTCACAACAGCTCCTGATTACCAAATATCAGCCTCAACAAAATCCAGCGTCAGTCAGGCTCTCGTAATACTGATGCAAACATTAACTTATATACAGTTTTCACTGTATCTTACTGTAAAACATCATCCACAACACCAAACTCACCTCTTGAAGAACCGAGGACAATTTGGGCCAAAATCCTTCACAAACTGAAATTTCAAAGTCCCCCTCCCCCCAACTTCCCTCAGACCTCTGCGAGCTTGATGAGACGAAGCTCACGTTGTTCAATCATATGGCACATTTTTGTCCTGTCAGTAACTTTTCCCTGAGTCCTGATCAGCTCAGCAGTTTGACGCATTAACTTCTGTCCCCATATACGTGGATACGGGTGAATGTATAAAATGGATGCAGGGTGGGAGCTTCATCATCACCGGCCTATAACCGCTCCATCACACAGAAATCAATAAGTGTTTACCTGTAATGAAATTAGCAATCACTCTCTGTCCCCCCGCTCGCTTTTTCTGTCTCTACTTGTTCACACACCAACACAACAGACTGGTAGAGCAGAGTGTTGGTCAACAGCAAACACTGATGATGAGAGCAGGGATTTGACTTGTGTATATGTCTGTTTTAGTCAATAACACCAACAGTCTCGGATTAGGTGTTGCCTGCAGTTCAATAAGTGAAGCACACAATACATTACACAATGCCGTACCTAATGGGGAAATGGATTTCTCTTAAATTCTCCTTCAGTCACACTAAAACTAACGTCAGAGACCTCTGAGTAAGTATGTGTGTGTGTGTGTGAATGTTGAAGTAGCACACTTTTAAATTAGTATCATAATGTTGAAGTGCTGCTAATAGCACCATTATAATTTAAATATGTGGGTGCCAGAGAGAAATACAGAGGAACCCGGAATATATTAATAATGAAATGGGAAACTACATTAATACAGGTGTGTGTGTGAGGCAGCAGATGCATTAATGTTTCAAGTTTATAGATGCTGAACTTTAGTTTTACAGTGAAGTATTTTCACATTTCTTGGATGTGTGCGTGTGTGTGTGTGTGTGTGTGTGGATCAGTAGGGTTATTCTGCCAGACAGAAATGAAACAATCAACTCATCATATTTGTACAGTAGTCTCCTGGCGTGTCGCATCAGACACAGAGTAGAGTTACATTGACTGACATGGGTGCCAAGATGAAAAGAGGACATTTCTCGCCTTCCGGCTTCACAATTTACATGCGATGTTAAAAGCATCGAGAGAAATTTTTAGCTTAGGTTCCTTAAAAGTGCTTGAATTTTACTCCCTTTTGCTGTACAAACCCTGCATGTGGTAGATAGGGGTTTTATTTGTTAAATGTTATAATAAAACATTAGTACAAATATGAAAGCAAGGGCCAAACAAAAATAATAGATAAACAAAGCTAATCTTTATACACAGAGCTATTTATTGAATAAGGAAACTTAAACATATAGTGAAATTATATATAATTAATGCTTAATTGATTGTTTTCAAATATCTGTCAAGAAAAATGCACAAATCAATTAAAAAATAAATAAAAACGTAAAAATTAACACTATTAATAAATAGTTACAATTACCATGTGTAATATCAACAAAATAAAGGCAAAGAGTGAATGACAAATTATAATTACAAAAAATACGGTTACATTTAAGCACTCAAACCTTCCACAATATTCATGAAAATTAAGACGACATCAGAACAAAAACTGTGTAGCATATAGTCAATCATATGGTCTACTTTAGGTACATTAGTATTTGTTTCTTCAAAGAGTGAGCACTGTTTGATTCTCTAATACAGTTTACTAACTTGTCCATTCCACAAAAAGCCCTGTACAAGACTGTAACGCCCCATTTACACCTAAAATATGATCTGCAGCTGTATGAGTTATCCAGATAAGGAAAAACACGTAATGCAATGCTTCATGATCAGAATGTGATCAGATCTGTCACACCACATTTGAAGTAGTCTGGCTTGTATTGTGTTCAAATCTTAGGTAGGTGTAAACGCAGTCCATACAATAATCAGGATAACTTGTCCTGATACAGATCGTGTTTTACTGCCAGGTGTAAATGGGTTGTAAGTTTGTTGTAACGTTATTCTTGGGTCTAGAGATATCTAATCGTTATTCATCCACAAGGATAAAAAGCTATTTAAGACACAGCCCAAGAGTCCATAATTTTGTGTAAACCCAGCATGCATGAATTCATTAAACTGAGTCTTCTCCTTCAATATGCCACACATTAAGAACAAGCCATTGAACTTCTTAAACTCCGCCCCTCAATACTGTGTTTCCCTGTGGGTTTGAGGAAGGGGGGGAAGGGTTAAGTGCTGGTGGGTTCGTACAGTACAACAGGCGTATTAGAGGAGAGTACTGAGGGGGCAGCACCCCCAGACTCAACGTCTTTAATATTACATGTTGGCACCGTGGTTCCTCGCAGCCTCAGCCAGCTTCCGAGCAGCTTCAGTTTGGCTTGGCGTGGCTTTACATGTACAACTGCAGGTGTGAGGGTTTAAGCGAGTGTTTATGTGTGTGTTCGGACGGTCAGCGCTGTCTGGTGTGGCGATGGAGGAGGTGTGTTGTAGGTTTGTCCGTTGCCGCAGGAGGACTTCTTCTCTCACGCTGAATCTTCCCCGGTCCAAACTGGTAAGACTTTAGAATCAGAGGTTTGGTTTTCTGCTAGAGCAGAGGGGACAGTGTGTACATTTGTCCATTTGGCCTCACCCATGTTCAACCTCCTCAGTTGTCTCTAAATTATGTTTGCAGCGGCAACTTTTGTAGAAATAGCCTCCCTACTTTAGTTATTCTTTCTATCTTCTTTCACGGCTATACTCTGGAGAAAAAAAATGTATTTTGGTGCAAAATCCCTCCAACCTCATGTTAAAAAACCAGGACTTGACCTTTAGTTGACCCACTTGTACACGCTTGATAATGGCGGTTTGTTTTGTTGACTGACTGTTGAGACATGGAGTATGTGTCCAGCTTTGCAGCATAACAAATGGAGATCTATCACCTCACTTTCCAAATGTGGCGCTGTCATGTTGTGGTCCAGACCTCCTGATGCCCTTCTGCAACTCTGGATTTGACAGTGGTGTTGTGTGTCATGTTGCAAGTGACACAAAAGGCGCTTGAAATTCCAATTTGAGCATCCGTAACACCCAGTCTGAGACGCATTTGTAAAACTCCAGTTGGAACTAACAAATTTTAAACCACCTTCAAATGTGGCTAGGATCTGATTTGCAAAATATTACATTTCATGTGCGAATAGATCGATCTGTATCCGGTTTGGATGTGCCTAAACACAGATTTAAGCTGGCAGACTGAACAAGGATTCACTGATATGATCACTTCGCATTAGTCTCTCTCTCTCTCCATGGTGCTGAAACATTCAAACCCACTCTCTGGTTTCTCTGTTTATGTAATTTTTTCAACACCTGGCAAAATAGGTTGCAAACTAACTAATTGTTTTGACTGTGCTCTAAAAAATAGTTGACATTACAATAATGAAGTTATGGGTTGTCAGTCTGTTGGTGTGTGCAGCAGGTTGAATGCATGCTGTAAAGTAGTGTGACAGTAGCTTACATGTTGATCTGGTGACCTGTTTGTCACTGGTTTTATGCCTCTGTTGCAGTTTTCATTAACAGTCATTAACAGTTGCCCTTTCACGCAGTTAAAACTGCTGTGTTCTGTGGAAGGATAGCATATTTGTGAAAACACTCACAGGTTTTTCAGAAGTCAGTTGGCTGCTTGACTGACATCTTTGTCTCACTCTGAATCTCTGGGGCTTTGTGTGTGAATGAGCTCGTAGCAATTTGGATTTTGAAGTGTTCAATTTTCGCGAGAGGTGATAAGAATATAGAAACAAATGAATTTTGTTTGTATCGATGCTCAAACTTTGCCTTGTGCAACTCTGCAATTGTCTTCTTATCCTGAAGTAAACAAACTGGCCACCATGGACAGGTTTGCTAAAGGAATTTGTTTTGTTTGTGGCTTATTTTAATTGTTAAAATGGCAGTTGAGGTGTATTTGCACGTGTTCATTTTTGGGTTAGCATAATTGTTTTTCTGTCTTTGGATGTGGCTCTAAATGAGTTTTGATTGTTCTTGTGTTCATGTGCATGTGAGTGTCTGTATATGCCATCATAACAAGACAGATAAAGCCAGACTTTCCATATAAAACCATTCTCCCACCATCAACCCTCTTCTGTCTATCAGAAATCATATCAACCTCCAGCCTTGGATCATAATTTACAGCCGTCTGAAGTGTCTTCAGCTCCGTCCTCTTCATGTTAATTATCTTGGAGTATAACATGTCAATCAGTGCCAAACCACTTTGGCTTTTAGGCAGATGAAACAGCCTTGGATGTGTTTGCGTGTGTGTGTGTGTGTGTAAGCTCATATGTTTGCTTCTGTTGAACTCATATCCTCTCCGTTTTTTTTTTTTCTCCTTCTGACTCTCCACCACTTCCTATCTGTCTGAACAGCTTCCTGCTGACCTCAATAAGATGCACCTAACAGACCACGCCCACCAGCAGGTGATGCACATGCCTCCCAGCCAATCAGGATGCAGCATCGCCAGCGACTCTGGAAGTAGCAGCTTATCAGATATTTACCAGGTGGGTACCTCACTGCTTGTTGTAATCATCAGTTTTATTTCAGTCATCATCATCACAACAACAAACTCTTTTTCCATACATTTTTTTTAGTTTACTATCAAAGTTTTGACATTTTTCCCCCGTTAGTTACATAGTTTTAGTCATAGTTTAGCAGAACTAGGCTTAAAATTAGTAAATCCAGTTTTAAAATTAAGCAGTGTTCTGATGCAAAGATGATTCTCTGTTTGATGAATCCAGGTTTATTGATGTAAACTGAAATTAAAGTTAAGTTTCCTCAACATGGAGATGATTGCTTCCCTAAATTTAAATACATTTGAGTGCTGTCAGGACCTAGTAAGTAGAAAATATTCACATTTTAGGAGCTTAAATCAGAGAATTTGGACATTTTATCTTTAAAAAAAAATGACACAAAACAATTAATCAATTATCAAAGTAGTTGGCGATTAACTTACTAGTCAATAATCAGTTAAGAGATTAAGCGTTGCAGCTCTACTGTTAACTTTTGGCAGCTAAGGTTTAAAGAGGGGGTTTAGCGTAACCTTCCTTCATTTCAAGCTAGTTTAAACGTAATTTATAGTCAATCCATGATTTTATCAGGTTTAGAAATTAATCCTTGTTGGTGCAACTCAGCCGTAGGGTGGCGTTTAATTGTCAGAAGTTCTGATCTGTATAATGTGAAAAATAAAGAATCCAGGCTGTAGAACTGTAATGCTTCACCAGTTTGTTCAGCTCTTCTTCACCTCTTGTCTCACAGGTTTTGGAAAATCCTCTTGCTTCTACTGTCAGTTATTTTTTTCAAAGAAAACTTTTGATGAATGATTTTTTTTTCTTCCCTGCCATCATGATTACATTACATACAAAAAATAATGAACCCTGTCTAATGCAGTGACAAACCCCCGTCTCTTCCACCACCACACTGCGACAACATCTGCTCTGTGGCAGAAGAGTTTTACTGATGGTGGATTCTCCCCAGCTTGATTTGCTCCAATTCTGTCGCTCTACCTGTAGCCTATCTGTCAACCCTCCACCCTCCCTCCTCATAGTCCTCAGTATCTCGCTAATTATGGTGCATCAGTGGTGCGTCCTGGTGATCCGTCTCCCTCTGTACTACCTGCTGTGGACGAAAGGTCACATGCAGGAAATGAACTTAACCTTTCCAGCCCTGTCTATACCTGTAGCACAGGTATAGATGCTGTAACACCCTCACTGTAGCTGGGTTTATAATGATCAGTTATCAAGTATTCCATTGGTAGTAGGGCTGCAGCTAATAATTATTTTCATTATCATTTAATTTGCAGATTATTTTCATAATGAACTGATTAATTGTTTAGTCCAGAGGTTTTAAAATTGGGAAGCAGGCTGTAAACAGTTTCAGGGAAGGTTCAGAGAATCAAAGTGAAAAAATGTTACATCAGTCATGAAAAGGAGATAACATTGAACAGCCTAAATGTGAGTGATTGGGTCAAACTGAAGTCAGAAACTGATAAATTCATCAGGACAGACCTATAATCAGACATTTAGCATAGTATAGTCTGAAGTCATATCAAACAGCAATATTAGGTTATCTTGGTTCAGTCGTTCAGTTTTGTTGAGAACTGATCCTACAGGCATCCAGGAACTGAACAAAACTAAGCAAATAAACTAAAGGGGGTGAAAGGGTGCCTTTTTCCAAGCTTCGTCTGAGGGGAGAACTACACTCTCAGATTTTGAAAACCCCTGCTTTAGTCTATGAAAGGTCAAAAAAAATGTGATAAGTGCTCATCACAATTTGACATCTTCAAATTGCTTCTGTTCTCCAGCCAACTGTCCAAAACCCAAAGACTCTTCATTTACTGTCGTAAATTTCCAAGAAAAACGACAAATCCTCACATTTAAGAAGCTGAACGAGCAAATGTTTGACATTTTTCTTGAAAACTTATAATCGATTATCTAAATAGTTCAACCAATCAACTAATCGTTGCAGCTCCAGTGGGTAGTATGCAGCGAGGAGTGGTAAGGAAATTGATGATGTCCAGCGTACATCAGTAATGCAGATGATGTAGAACATAATGTTCAGTCTGGATTTCCTCAAACAGGAATGTCAGGAATCCTTGAGCATGGAACTTAATGTCACCACTTGATAACTGCTGCAGAATAATCACACCAGGAAACGTCCCCACAGACCTCACAGTTTTTGTAATAACATATTAGCATACATTTATTTATTTATTTAAGTTTTATTTAACCAGGAATAAAAGACTGATTTTCTTGGATGAAGATCTGTAGTTAAGAAGCAAGCAATCCAGAAACAGCCTTATCAATGAGCGTTTGCCAGTGATGAAGTCTATGTGAGAGATCTTAGTGCTCCGTGGTGGACTGTATCCAGCGTGTGTAAGCATTGTGAGGACACATGCATGTACTGTACATAACATCCCCATAGTCAAGCACAGACATAAAGGTGACAGCAACAAGTAAGAGATGTTGGCCTCAAAGAAAAAGCTTTTCTTGTTTCTGAGGCAAAAACCCAATTTCAGTTTCAGCTTTTTCACCAGTTGTCAGATGTAAGAGAATCATCAATTATAAGTATAAAGATACTTGTAGTAAAATACAGATTCAAAGCCCTGCGAGGTGGTGATAGATGGAAGATTTGATGGCTTTGATTTTACATTTAAAAAAAGCATAATTTTGTTTTGTCAGTGTATCACCTAAAACAAAGACAAACACACACTCATGTAATGGAACCACTGAAAACAGACTTTGGAAATTGTTGATTGTGTCTTTTAAATGCGAATTCATTCACTTTATTTGACACCTGCTCTCCTTATTGAAGGCTGCTTTTAATGTCAGCAAACTAGAGCGCTTGTTGTACAGTTTTTCATTGCAGTCTCCCAGCTTAATGCACAAAGTGTAAAATGTTAAGTGCAATTTAAAGGTATTATCACCAGACCAGGAGGTCTGCTTCATATTTTACTCTCTCCTCTTGTATCAGCCTTACCTTTACGTGACATTTCTGAGCTTTCAGTAGCTCAGTGTGCTTTGGAATTAAATGTGTCTCTTGAGTGTAGGGGTTTTTAAATGGCTGTGAATCAATAATCCATAAAAGGATACATGACAGGGCTGTCATCTCATTATTATAATCCCTCAGATCTCCTAATCTCCCCTCTTTACACAGAAATTCGTAATAAACCCAAGGACCTTTCAGTATTATTATTTCAGACTTGACATTTCCTCACAGGGCGGTGCAGTATTTTAATTTGCTGCTCCTCTTCACAGCCTACATGTTCCTATTCTTCATACATGTCTGTGAATGTGTGCATGACTTCCATTTGACACCAGCTTGTTAGCATTGTTAGCATTCATCAGTTGAACTGGTGAGGTCCATTAGCTACAAACTAATGAGCTATAGTTACAAGTTAATGAGCTGGTATGATCAATGGGCAGTGCTGGCCACAGAACTAATGAGCAGGTCCCAGTGAGGAATGTTAACAATTCTAATGTCCAGATTTTTTTAGTGGCACTGTATAGATTTTATTTTAGCAAGTCAAAAGTGAGAAATAGCAACTATAACTCAAGTGCAGGTACTTAATTCCCCAGCCACCTCGCCGAGCTAATTTGGAGGCCTTAGTATATATTCAAAATGTGTCTTATTATCTGATTATGGTGCACATTTAACATGGATCCCCCTAACAAAAGTTTTAACAAAGAAAAACTATAATAATAATATGGAAGTAATATGGAAAAGACATAAAACACAAAGCTGAGACATTGGGGGAGTATTTACTAAGTCCTCACTAAAATTGCCTTCAGGGCAGCACTAGTTACCTGATAGCAGAGGTGAGACAAAGTCATTGTTTTACAAATCACAAGTTTGAAGTCTTTGCACACCTTCAATACCCGATCCAGTAATTTTGTCCAATATTGGACAGAGTATAGAATCGGTGACATCTCAACTCCTCACCAAATGTAATGACATTTGACTTGTTCTTTGTTCAACTTGAAATGTCAAACAAAGTTCTATAAAGTTCATTCTATATACTGTAATTTGTTTTTTGTTGACAAACAAAATTATCTTTGGTATAATTTTTACAGCTGGAGCTCAGTAACATAATGTTAGTTCTTCATGGTTCTCCTCTGCATCTTGGTTGGATGCTGTTGGATTGGTTTAATCAAAGCGGATCTGAGGAATGAAGTGTCAACCTGCTGAGAATGAATAGTGTTAACGTTAGATGATTCAGGAAATGAAGGGCAATGAATTAATTTGAGGCACACTGTAAAATAACACTTTTTAATCTTTCGGCGTTGGGGAAGGTATAAAATATTTTCAAGTCAAAAGGCTTAAGTCCAAGTGAAGCCATGAGTTATTGGTGTTCAAGTAGAGTTGCAAGTCTTTTTTGACTTTGTCAAGTCGAGTGCAAAGTCATAAAATTTGAAGAAGAAAAAAAACTTGAGTCCAAGTCACATGACTCGAGTCTCCTCCTCTGTCTGATAGTGCAAGGATAATAGAATCCATCAGTCACTGTCAACAGAATTTCACAAAATCAGCTTTCCTCTCAGTACAAAACAGACTAAAATGACCATTTAGATATTCGAACCTCCTTACCAGCCCCAACCTGACCTCCCTCCTCAGCCTGTCTGCAAGGCGTTTTCAGATTGATGTAAGTCAGGTCAACCTGGGTCAGACGTTTAACACCTGAGACCCAGTTTCTTCATCCTGAGATTAGGTATTAATCACACGGATCTGATCCCATCAGCTCGTCGCTGACCCAGCTCTGTGTTTGTTTACAGCTGTCTTAAAGCGCTGACCCTCCCGTCAGCTGTGGTCCTCTGCTGTCAATGCAACAGACTGTTTTTGTTGTGGCTCTCTCCCACTCATTCTCTTACAGTCTCTCACTTTACTTTGTCGGCTCAACTTTTCAATCTTTTTCTGCCTCCTCCTGCTCTTTCATATTCCTCCTGCCCTTTCCCTTCTTTACACCTCTCTCCTGTCACTCACCCTCTATTCTTCTATTATTCTCTCCGCTATTCTTTTCTTTGCTTTTCTGTCCTCTCTTTCATCTTGGTTATATCCAGAACTTCTGCTGCATTCCTCTTTCATTTATGTCTCTTGCCTGTCTCTGTTATTCTGACACATCACTGTAAAATGTGGGGGTTCTTGGACAGATCTAATGTCCCTCCTCTCTAAGAAATGTCCTCCTGGCTCAAACTTGTTCTGAGACCAGGGGACTTGGACAGAAAGGGCACATCCTGCATTCTGAATGAACTGGGCCTCTCAAAGGCACCAAAAGATATGTCAGTCGCAGAGGGTAAAAAAAAAAAAAGGGAGGTGTTATTGTCTCAGTGCACCATTGTTCCTCCCACCTATCTTAATGCCTCTGTTTTCCAACAAGGTTTAGAGAGAAGCCCCTTTTCTGCAAGAATTTAATTTTATAGTTTTCATTCTTGTTGGGAACTGGGTACAACTGCACTTTTGGCTTTTGTCTTGTTCTGACTGATTTTTGCCTGAAGAATACATGAGAAAAATGTCCTCCAGGAACTGATAAATCTGAGGTGAAGCAAAATTAAAAATGCAGTTTAACGCTGCAGAACAGTGGGCAAGGCAAGCTACTGATGAGATGTTTGGTTTGAGTGTTTTGTGTGCTGCTTAATAAATATGGAATATCTGTCTTATTAATTATTGTTGTCAAATAAAATAAAATCAAGATTCATGTTTATGTATTTTTTCATGCTTTTCTTATCTGTTAGGCCAAATTAAATGTTTCTGGTGCAAAGCTGAGCAGCTGGTGTGTTTTAAAAGTCCTCTAAATAGCTTGTCCAACCTCATTTATGAAAACAAGAGTGGACCTGTGCCTGAACTCGGGATGGACTGTTGGTTTAATCCCCTTCCCTCAGAGAAACCTATAAAACCCTTTGGCCAGATACCAGATCTTTGTAGAACTCAAGAGCTTGATCACATTGTTGCTTAGAGAGTCCACCTTGTAGTGTGCAGGGCAGGAAATTAACCTTTTCCCACCAGCTACAATATTAAGGCTGAATCTACTCCTCCTTTCTAAAACAAGGACTGCCAAAATATATTACATTTATTATATTTTGAATATTTTACCAATGCTTTGATTGATCTCATAGTATCATAAATTATCAATTTATCTGATCGTCAAAGCCATGATAAACTATTCATAGAAAAGGTTATCGTAGGCAACTGGACTTGGTAGAGTTCTTGAAGACGTCTTCAAGAACTCTACCAAGTCCAGATGCCTACAAGTCCAGTTGCTTAAGACAACCTTTTCTACGAATACAATGACCTGGATGACTGAGAATCTTCACAAACATTATGATAAACTACTATAAAATGATGAAATGATGATCTTGATCTCCTGTCAAACATATTATAGTAGCTGTCTGACAACATAGTCACGTAAATGTAATAATATTTAATATTGGCAGCTTACCACACCAAAATTTAGGCACATTAGTTCTGTGCACTGAGCTAAGCAAAAAAAAAATTTTTTTCATTAAGAAAGCCAGTCATGCTAGTTTTCACAATTCACATCAGTGCTACCATTGAACAAAGATTAATTAAATAAATAAAGAAAAACTAATTTGAAGAACAGGCGTGTAACAATCTGGCTCCATTTTTCTCGACAGTTGTCTTTGTTTTTCGGCCTACCTGTAACTACAGTAACAGATGGCCCGCGGTGCTGCCACTGCCACAGGAGAGCTCCTCTTTTCACCTCTCGGTTGACGGTTCAATTCCCACCTGACCTGAAAGCCCCTCTGCCCCTTCAGCACCACACTCTGCCAACCATCTGTCTGCCCCGCACAGGGGAAATATGGTGGAATATGAATTATTACTGCTGGATTTAAATATTTGGCTGTTTGCCTTCGTTTTCTAGTCTGGGACTTGGTGTCAGGGTGTAAGCTCAGGGTCACAGGTACAGCTGCTCATTCCAAGGTTATTCTCTGTGTGTTGTGTGGATGAGACAGCACTGAAAATAATGGGGAAATGGGATAGAGCTGTGAAGTCAGAAAGAGTATTTGATAGCATAAAGCTGAGATGAAAAATGCCTTTTTAGCCCATTTAGATCACATCCCTAGTCATACTGTGCACCTACAACAAAATATTCAGAAAAATCAATCAATCAATCATGTTTTCTCCCTGTAAAATAAAGTATCCTGTCTTTGTGTAGGATTAAACAAACTTTAGCGACACATAGCTAAGAGGATTTATTAGCTTGCTAGCTAGCAACAGCATGAACTGCATCCATAGCAACAGTCTGTTCATCATAGCAACGGTCTGCTATTCAGAAATAACAGACCTTAGAATGCTGTAATTGACCAATCAGAATCAAGTAGTTAACAAAACTCCCCAACTGCTTATCATGCACATTTTCCCTTGCACGAATAACACATTTATTCAGTGCAACTACAGGAAATATTTGTTAAATGAAGTTTATCACTTTGAATTTGGCTGCTTTTTACGCCACTCAAAATTGCTTTTGTACAACTTTAGAGTTGTTGTTCTGCGCTTCCTCCTTTTGTTTCTTTCATATCCTCGTAATTTAGGAGATTTGATTCCTGTGTGCCAACATATTGTAATGGCATTGAATACTCTTAAACCTCATTTTAGCCTCTGCTTTGAATCAAATCTCGATCATGTCACGGTATTGTGCGGCTTGAATCCCTCCCTCTTGATGAGACAGATATGAGTAGATGAGTAGATGAGACTACTACAGACAAATGAATTTCCCCTTGGGGATTAATAAAGTATTTCTATTCTATTCTATTCTATTCTATTCTATTCTTAGAGGTCCAGTGTGTCAGATTTACAGCAATTTATTCGCAGTATATGGCAGAAATTAAATAAAATATTCACAGGTATATTTTCATTAGTTTATAATTACCTGAAAATAACTATTGTTGTGTTTTCTTAGAATCATCTTAGAATAACCTTACAATGGCTTTAGATAGGGCCTTTTGCATTACTGGCCACCATAGTTTCTCCTACACACTTGGAAGGGGAGGATGAGGCGAGGTGTTTGCACTCTGCAAGTCTGCTGCTAGATTCCACTAAATCCTACACACTGGTCCTTTAAACTGATGTGCTATTCAAGGCCTGTGAACCATCTTGTCTCAGCACACATCACTGCTCCAATATTTATTTCTAGGTCACATTAATGTTGGAATTAAAGATTCAGTTTGTCCTTTTTGAGTCAAGCAGGTTTAATCTTAAGGCAATCTGAAATTATTACGTGTTCAATCCATAAAAATGCAGTTTTTCAGAGTTAATACATAAAAAGCCTTTTTTTCATTCTTTTTCTTAAGTTGCTATCTAAGACTTCTCCTCAGATGTCTCCATTCTTTCCATGTACTATTACAAACCACTATGGTGCCTCTTTGCTGCAGGCTACAGAGAGCGAGCTGGGCGATGTGGACCTGTCCGGACTTCCAGAGGCTGCGGTGGACAGCGAGGAAGAGGAGGAGGAAGATGAGGACCTGGAAAGAGCTTCAGACACTCTTCTGGGCCGAGACCTGGTCCGAGAGTGTCTGGAAAAAGATCCCGCCGACCGAAATGACGACGACATTGGTCAGTCTAACTCTCTGCTGCTCTTAAACAATTGTTTTTCTGTCTAATATGGCTTTCCCTTCACTTTAAATGGTGTTTAGGATTATAAAATTGCTTGAGAAGTCTGTGGCTACACACTTTATTTTAGACTTAATGTACATGAGAAATTGCCCCTGCAGACACCATCTATCATTCAGTAAGCACAGGGGAGATACACGAACGCCCCTCTCATAGAGAAGACCCCTCACAGTGGTCTCTAAACATCAGTGCCCTTCCAGTGTGTATTTTTAAGCAGGCAATCAGAGAGACGACCTCATTAGCGGGACCCAGTGGGGTCCTGGAGGAGAAGGTGACCACATCAGAGAGCTGAGGGGAGTTGTAAAGGCGTGGCCCGCTGTGTGCCTGCTGGGAGGATGGCCTTCTCATGGCCTTCACCACTGATGGGTTACACTCAGCTCATTCAGAGGAAAGATACTGTTAAGCCAACTTCAACCCTGACTCACAGAATATCTGAAATGTATGAATAAAAAGATTTTTAAAAAATAGCTTTTTTTCCCTTAATCAAGTTCACTTACAGGTGCAGTAACCAATTCTAGAAAAAGACAGTCTGTTGTTGAATCTCATTACCGTGTCGTGAAATACAGACGTCTTAGGAATGAGACTCAACAATCAACTATCCTTCCAACGTGTGATTGTCCATACTGATACTGAAGACCTGCAATGTGGAACGCGGCTAATGAGCTGTCACTGGTCTGTGCTCTCTCTGCGACTCAGTCAGTGTGATGTATCTTCCATTATGCAGGCGATTGTGGGTCAGAGTAGCCAAGAAACATCCCAGCTTGCATATTGCAAAATGCACATGCAGTAGGACATCCCAGTATTTTTGGCATACTGCATTTGACATATGTTTTTGGGCATAAAAAGTCCTGCTGGGACACTAAATAGTATGGCAGTATGGTGTTGGAATGCATCCATAACTTTGTTTTAAGGGGTCACAACCCAGAAAGGTTTGGGAATCAGCACTATAGCCAATCTTGAATCTTGTCATCAAAATATTTATAATATGATTACATCTTTATAATTGCTACAGATCCCATCATTGCCTTATTAACAACATTGAACTGGCTCATTATTGGTTGATTTTGCCATCAGCCTGGTCTACAGACACTGACTGGTCTACAGTTACATACATAACTTTGCAAAGAGTAGCTTCATTCTGCTTCGCTCATCAGATTATTAGTTTTCCACATCAGGATAGCTTCCACTCATAGTAATCAACATATCCTCAATTCAGTTTAAAACTTGATTATTTTCTCCTCTGACAAACCTCCAACCATCTGGAACTTCAAACTGTATAAAAGCACCAAGAATTACTTAGAATACTGTGACTGTTAAATCCAGGTTTTTTAGAGCCCAAAGGAAAGCGGGACAGAGACGGAGAGGCTGAGAGGAAATGAATGAGGCGATAACAGCAGGGGGAATAAAAAGGGAGCTACTGAGCCAGGCTGCATACTGCGCAGGTTGGAGCTGGGTCACTCTGTTCTTTGCCACAGTGCAGAGGAAGTAGACACACGATCAGTAGGGAAGGAACAGGGTGTGAAAGTTTCTCATTAGCCATGAAAATCTTAAGCACTGATGCTATGCACTGAGGCAGGCTAAAAATATGGCTGTTAGCTTGGGGTCAGTGAATGAAAAGATTAAAGATATACTGTGACCTGTGTGTGTATGTTACCATGCATGAAGGGTTTGGTTGCAGAAGGGACCATTTAAATGTTTGTTTTAGAAATGCTGCTATTTGTCAGTGGGAAAATAAATGAGTGTTTTACCTGCACACCTGAGAAGCATTGCTTTGAATACACAAGTCGCATCAAAACATGCTCTTTACATATTTAATTGTTTTGTTTTTATTCTTTCTCCTTCTCATACCAAATAGAGCAACTACTGGAGTTCATGCACCAGCTGCCTGCCTTTGCCAACATGACCATGTCTGTGCGGAGAGACCTGTGCAGCGTCATGGTGTTTGAGGTGGTGGAGCAGGCTGGCACCGTCATACTGCACAACAAACAGGAGGTATGAATGAGCTCACACAGAAACCTGTAAACAGAAGTGAATCACAGTTACTGTAAAAGGGCCCTCGAGAAGTCTGCGAAAGTTTTGAAATTAATGTTGTTTTTTAAGGCTTTAAAGGAGTAGTGCAGAGTAGCTTTCTATGAGTTTAGTTGTATTATTGTGTGAAGGAGCCGAACTAGGTCTTTAAAACACTAAAGTCACACAATAACAGCCAATGGAGTCTGGTTGACTGACAGAGAGGGATATATTGGTGATATAATGGCAGTTTCTTCCCTGAAAAGGCTGTCCAATGGCAGGGGAAACTTAAAAACAGCAGTACATATCTTAGATTCCATGTTGGCACTCCTGTCAAACCGGGGGCATGTGGACTCATCTGCTTTAGCTAATACACTGACCAACGATAAGTACCTCATACAACCCCAATTCAAATAATCCAAATGATCTCTTTAGGGCTTTAAGAAGCATTAAGAGTATTTCTTATGTAGTAATTACAGATATTATTTTTTTCATGTTTTCAGCCTCTTTTGCTACATGTCCCATGTAGATTAATCACTAATTGGGTAATTATGGTATGCAAAATATGTTTTGTTTTTTATTATATCTGCTTCATTAACGCAATTACAATGAATTCCCTTAACACTTAGATTAGTGTTTGTCTTTATTCAGTCAGAAACAAGATGTGTTTGCAGGCTTGCTGATTCTTAATTGGGTAGTTAATATAATTAAGGTTAGAAGATTTTAAATTTGTTCTTCCGTAGCCTGCAAACAGTGATGTAACCTTCCAAAAACCACACAAGAATACACAAAAGCATGAAGAGAGTCGTATTAGTTCAGTATGGCTGAACATGCAGGCATAGTTCAGATTATTTAGTGGGGTTATATGAGGTACTTATTCATAGTCAGTGTATTACAGTAGATATTACTGGATATTCTAAATATAGCACACTTCGCATGATATTGATCTCTTTTTAGGTGGACCTTTTTTTAATTGGCTAAAACACCTTGTCTTGCTGACCTTGTCCACAGCAGTACACTGCTTAGCTCCTGTGCTGTTGCCCCTCTCTGCTATTATCAATAAGTACCTCATAGAACCCCACATCAAATAATCTGAAATATCCTCCTTTTAAAATGGAAAAAAAACACAAAAGATGGAAGAAATAACACAAAAACTCTCACAAGTACATGAAATCAGGGGTTTAAATACACTCTTTGAAATAAGGGTTCCAAAGGGGTTCTTCCTGAAGGGCAGAAGTTCTACCCAGGACCACTTGCTTCTGAAGAACTCTTTTTTTTTTTAGGAAGGGTTCTTTGTAAGACTGATGGTTACATCAAGAACCCTTTTCATCCAAAGAACCCTTTATTGAAGAAAGGGTTCTTCAATGATTGTTGAAATCTGGTCCTTTGTACCATAAAAGGGTTCTCAGTAGTACTTTCTGGGTGTGTTCTACATGAAACCCTTGGAAAATAAAAAGCTTCTCTGTAAAACCCACTGAGTGTGTGTTCTAGATAAAAAACCCTTGGAATATGAAAGGGTTCTTGGTAGAACCCACTGAGTGTGTTCTAGATAAAACCTTTGGGATAAAAAAAAGGTTCCCTGTAGAACCCCCTGAGTGGGTTCTAGATGAAAGCCTTGGAATATACAAAGGGTCTTGGCAGAACCCACTGGGGGGTTCTTGTTAGCACCCTTAGAAGGTGGAACAGTTCTGGATAGAACACTTATGCCATAGAAGGGTTCTCTGTAGACCTTTCACAGATGGTTCTAGGTGTAACCCTTTATGTTGGGTTCTCGTTAGAAGTCTCTGAAAGGGTTACAAGTGGAACCTTTATTAAAGGTTCTTCCAAGAAGCAAAAAGGGTTCTCCTATGGGGATAAGCTGAAGAACCCTTTATGGTTCTAGTTAGCACTTTTATTTCTAACACATACAGTTGTTGACATGTTTCTGTGTGTCCAAACACACGCGTCCCCGCCGTCCTCCAGTCTGTCCAAAGCTAATTCACATACAGAAGCTGATATGTGCAGAGTCACTGCAGAGTAAAAGCCCCGTCAATCACCTGAGCCGCTACACAGCTAATTAATTAAGTTACATGCCTGAGGAACGGGAGCTCTGTCATGGCTGTTTGGTTGCACACAGCAGCATTAGAACCGACAGGGTGATAAATGGCAATGAACTGCCAGCCGCCAAGCTCCAGGAGGACGGGGATCTACGTCAGCAGGACAAACCCATCCACACACACACACACACACGCACACAGACGCATATACACAGATCTGTAGTGTGCAGGTCTGTGCTTCCATATATACCGTCTGTGTTGAGACTCGTTGATGGACGGGTCTCCTCCGCTCTGTCTGTCTCTCTGTGGACTCTGTGTTGAAGGTCAAAGAGAAGCGCTTGGCTCCTCTCACAAGTGAACATGTTTCTGCTAAGTGAGGGAGGGAGAGAAAGGAAAATAAAAAGAGTCTAAAGTGGCCTGACAGACGTAAAAAAAAAAAAAGAGAGGCAAAGTGCTTCAGAGGACAGAGAGGAAGAGAAAATGGAAGCAGAGGAAGCCAGCAAGAGACCGTCAGAGTTGCAGTGAGAAGTTAGACCAACTAAAGTTTCTGTAACTCTTTTCTATGATGCCCCTGTCAATAATGCTTTAAAATGCATTAAGCTGCACTTACAGCTATGTATAGATCAGTTGTAATCATGAAGGCAGCCTGCAAAAGTGGGTGAACCGTTATTTGTCAAGTTCTTATTTTCAAGAAAACAGTGAGCGAAGAAAGTTTGGTAACACATTCTGTGATGCCCATGTCTATAATGCATTGTAAACATACTTATGATGCATTATACTGTGCTTATAGCATTGAATAATTATAGTTACAAGCACTAATACATATTCACATTATATAGCATTTTATAATGACTCTTAAAATCAAGTGTCACAATACTTCATAATTGCTGGTCATTCACTGACAGCGTTTTAAAAAGCTTATAGTTGTGATACATTTTGACCGTTTTATAATGTATTATAATCACTGTTATAATGCATTATAATGTAGTTATAAGTTACTAAAAGTGTTCATTGGGGGATTTAGGTAAAGTTAAAAAATAATTAGTAAATCTATGCAAGAACAGCAGACAAATTGTTGCATAATTAGTTTATCGGTTTAATGGGCCATCAGAGAAAGTTGAGTACTCTAATTTGATTTGATGATGAACAAATGAATGGTTTACATTTACATCTCACAAATATGAATCCATGAAAAAACATAATTGTAATGCATTGTAATAAAAAGTTTATAATGTGTTACAGCAGTGACAATTATAATACACCAAGATCCTTGCTAAAGAAAAATGTTAGTGAGTGCCCTTAATTTATGAAGTATTATGATACTTAAACTTATAAGTTATTATAAAATAGCTTAATAAACTTTATATAACTTAATATAATAACTTTAACACAGACACAAGTGCTCTACAATAAAAACAGAACATAGCGTACATGTGAGGAGAAGTGTTAAATTTATGCAAACATGAAAATAAGATTATGTTCAATGTATATGTGGTTGTTTACCTTATCTCACCTCGCTTATCACCTGCTGAGAAATAAGGAGAGCGCGAGGCAGGCTGGGAGACAGAGAAGCTGATGGGGAGAGAAAGTGAGAAACACTGAGAGAATTGGAGAGTCGCAGGGTGAGAAACAGCAAGAGAATGAAAAGGCAATGAAGAGGAAATATCAGTTATAGTTACGGAGGGAGCCCAGGGCTCGTTCGCACCCCCCTCCATCGGCTCGCACCGGGGATGAATGGCTTGTTATATTATGCCTGCTAGCATTTCCTTTTTCAAAAGCCACCACTAGAGACACAATACCTCTTCAGCACCACACTCAGACCTCACACACCACACATTGTGCTCACAATACACTAAATGTCAGCTAGTAATATATCGCCATTTTAACAGGCATTCTTGTGCAGCGGAGCAGGGACATTCAGTGTGCTCTTTGAAATCTAATGATGTAAAGGGGCAATTCAGCCCAAAATCAATATTACATATACATATTTTCTCTCGTACCTGTCGTGCCATTTCTCCATCTAGATTGCTTTGGTGTGAGTTGCAGAGTTTTGGAGAAGTCAGTTGTAGAAATGTCCTGTGGTGAAAGAAAGAAATAGTTCCTCCAAGATTTTCTTGGGTGACCGGGTCATGATTTCTGAGAAGAGACATGACTGTTGAGTTTCTCTTTTCTTTTGAACAAGATGTTTATTTGTTCTTATCTACATTTGAGTGACACAGCTGCTTTGTCGGGAAATGATATTGATCTGAAAAACAAAACAAGAACTAGTTACAACTCAAACAAAAAAGTTTCAAGAATAATGATATAATTTGCATGGGAGTCTCCAAAATAAAATAAAATTAAATTAAATGAACCTTCAAAGTGCCATATAATTAAATATACCTTATACTTAGATACCTTAAAAGCAACAAATGCCAATTTTGGTCACATTGTGACTTTGACCAACCAAAGTAGTTGGTCCAACCATTGGTTTAAAAATAAGTCTGTCTTAAAATGAAGTTTTGCCCCCAATAAAAAGATCTGCAGCAATTAGACCTTTCATCGTTGCCATGGCTACATCAGGTCTTGCTCCTATAACCTAGTACAATGGGTCTAATGTTAAGTCAGTATTCAAAAATGTCAAAATTTCAAAACTGCAAATATTTCTGTATGAATCTCTTCCCAGTATGGCTTCAGTTTTGGACAATCCCAAAACGTGTGTATGATCTCCAACCTGTTAAAGTCCCCCCAACACAAATTTGCTCTATTTCTGTCATACTTTAACACAATAAAAGAAGTACCCTTTTAACAGCATAAGCCAAGTGCCATCTCGTCCCTTTATATTCAAGAGAAATCTGACATCTCTGCAGCCGATATCTCCAAAACTCTGCATCTCACACCAAAACTATCTAGATAGAAAAAATAGCACTATAGATAAGGGGAAAAATATGTATTTTTGATTTTGGGGAGAATGTTGACGCTTGTGTGCTGATCCCAGTTATATTGCTAGAGTAGTTTTAGCACTTTAAGATGGATCTACAGTGTGCTGATGTAACTGTGGAAAAGAGCACGAATGGAAAGGAATAATAGATCCACAAGCTAGCATTAGTATTGGCAGTTTAACTTGTGCAGATCAAAAATGTTGAATATTTTATGTTTGATGTCTGCAGCTGGACCTCTGGTATGTTATCCTGAACGGGGCCGTGGAGATCAGCCATCCGGAGGGACGAGTGGAGACTC
>JAJHUR010135234.1:68375-84680 GCA_027495735.1 Lutjanus campechanus
TTTGTCAAGTTCTTATTTTCAAGAAAACAGTGAGCGAAGAAAGTTTGGTAACACATTCTGTGATGCCCATGTCTATAATGCATTGTAAACATACTTATGATGCATTATACTGTGCTTATAGCATTGAATAATTATAGTTACAAGCACTAATACATATTCACATTATATAGCATTTTATAATGACTCTTAAAATCAAGTGTCACAATACTTCATAATTGCTGGTCATTCACTGACAGCGTTTTAAAAAGCTTATAGTTGTGATACATTTTGACCGTTTTATAATGTATTATAATCACTGTTATAATGCATTATAATGTAGTTATAAGTTACTAAAAGTGTTCATTGGGGGATTTAGGTAAAGTTAAAAATAATCAGTAAATCTATGCAAGAACAGCAGACAAATTGTTGCATAATTAGTTTATCGGTTTAATGGGCCATCAGAGAAAGTTGAGTACTCTAATTTGATTTGATGATGAACAAATGAATGGTTTAGAATCATTAATTATATACATTAATTATATACCTTCTGATGTAAGTCTGTTTTCTCTACCTCTGCTGAAATAAAAAATTGATAACAAAAAAACAAAAACAAATGAATGGTTTACATTTACATCTCACAAATATGAATCCATGAAAAAACATAATTGTAATGCATTGTAATAAAAAGTTTATAATGTGTTACAGCAGTGACAATTATAATACACCAAGATCCTTGCTAAAGAAAAATGTTAGTGAGTGCCCTTAATTTATGAAGTATTATGATACTTAAACTTATAAGTTATTATAAAATAGCTTAATAAACTTTATATAACTTAATATAATAACTTTAACACAGACACAAGTGCTCTACAATAAAAACAGAACATAGCGTACATGTGAGGAGAAGTGTTAAATTTATGCAAACATGAAAATAAGATTATGTTCAATGTATATGTGGTTGTTTACCTTATCTCACCTCGCTTATCACCTGCTGAGAAATAAGGAGAGCGCGAGGCAGGCTGGGAGACAGAGAAGCTGATGGGGAGAGAAAGTGAGAAACACTGAGAGAATTGGAGAGTCGCAGGGTGAGAAACAGCGAGAGAATGAAAAGGCAATGAAGAGGAAATATCAGTTATAGTTACGGAGGGAGCCCAGGGCTCGTTCGCACCCCCCTCCATCGGCTCGCACCGGGGATGAATGGCTTGTTATATTATGCCTGCTAGCATTTCCTTTTTCAAAAGCCACCACTAGAGACACAATACCTCTTCAGCACCACACTCAGACCTCACACACCACACATTGTGCTCACAATACACTAAATGTCAGCTAGTAATATATCGCCATTTTAACAGGCATTCTTGTGCAGCGGAGCAGGGACATTCAGTGTGCTCTTTGAAATCTAATGATGTAAAGGGGCAATTCAGCCCAAAATCAATATTACATATACATATTTTCTCTCGTACCTGTCGTGCCATTTCTCCATCTAGATTGCTTTGGTGTGAGTTGCAGAGTTTTGGAGAAGTCAGTTGTAGAAATGTCCTGTGGTGAAAGAAAGAAATAGTTCCTCCAAGATTATCTTGGGTGACCGGGTCATGATTTCTGAGAAGAGACATGGCTGTTGAGTTTCTCTTTTCTTTTGAACAAGATGTTTATTTGTTCTTATCTACATTTGAGTGACACAGCTGCTTTGTCGGGAAATGATATTGATCTGAAAAACAAAACAAGAACTAGTTACAACTCAAACAAAAAAGTTTCAAGAATAATGATATAATTTGCATGGGAGTCTCCAAAATAAAATTAAATCAAATTAAATGAAACTTCAAAGTGCCATATAATTAAATATACCTTATACTTAGATACCTTAAAAGCAACAAATGCCAATTTTGGTCACATTGTCACTTTGACCAACCAAAGTAGTTGGTCCAACCATTGGTTTAAAAATAAGTCTGTCTTAAAATGAAGTTTTGCCCCCAATAAAAGGACCTTTCATCGTTGCCATGGCTACATCAGGTCTTGCTCCTGTAACCTAGTACAACATGTGTATGATCTCCAACCTGTTAAAGTCCCCCCAGCACAAATTTGTTCTATTTCTGTCATATTTTAACACAATAAAAGAAGTACCCTTTTAAAAGCATAAGCCAAGTGCCATCTTGTCCCTTTATATTCAAGAGAAATCTGGCATCTCTGCAGCCGATATCTCCAAAACTCTGCATCTCACACCAAAACTATCTAGATAGAAAAAATAGCACTTTAGATAAGGGGAAAAATATGTATTTTTGATTTTGGGGAGAATGTTGACGCTTGTGTGCTGATCCCAGTTATATTGCTAGAGTAGTTTTAGCATTTTAAGATGGATCTACAGTGTGCTGATGTAACTGTGGAAAAGAGCACGAATGGAAAGGAATAATAGATCCACAAGCTAGCATTAGTATTGGCAGTTTAACTTGTGCAGATCAAAAATGTTGAATATTTTGTTTGATGTCTGCAGCTGGACCTCTGGTATGTTATCCTGAACGGGGCCGTGGAGATCAGCCATCCGGAGGGACGAGTGGAGACTCTTTGCATGGGAAACAGTTTCGGCATCT
Source organism: Lutjanus campechanus (assembly GCA_027495735.1). NCBI lineage: Eukaryota > Metazoa > Chordata > Actinopteri > Lutjaniformes > Lutjanidae > Lutjanus > Lutjanus campechanus. The sequence goes on from JAJHUR010135234.1 coordinate 70,940, forward strand.
CACCCTCACTGGACAAGCAGTACATGAACGGAGAAGTTCGCACCAAGGGGGACGACTGCCAGGTAAAGAAGACTGCTAAAGACTTCTGCTGGGTTTTTTAAAATGAAAACACCCACTCAGTCGTCTGCAAAAAAAAAGCAGTGATATAGGGTAATGTGCTCATGCCCTCCTCCCACTGACAATATGCCCCTACCATAAAATACCAGCTTTTAGAACGGAGTTTGATTCAACAGTAGCAAAACAGCAAAATGAAGCATCTTAATGATATAAAAAGTGATAGATCTATGAAATACATTACCTGAAGATTCAATAAGATTTTTGTTTATGTCAGGTCTGTCCACTTTGATGGAAGCAGAAGGACCCCTGTTTCTTTAACTTTTTTTCTGTGTATAGACACTGATCGTTGATCGACAAAGACAGCATAATCAAACACTTGACTGAACAGAGGATTTGGGCTTCTAATAGTTAAACAGCAGTATGGTTTTCTTGTTTAATGCGTTTCAACTAGCAAAAACCTTGGAATTTGTATTCACCAGCTGTCAAATTAGAGTGGTTGTTTTCACCCAAAAAGGGGTGGGGGCATGAAGCAGGAGCCCCTGGCAGCCCACATGGGGCTGCTCTCATTTCATCCATGGCAGATTTAAGACAATTGTTTATTAGTGTGCAACTAGGAATAATGTTTAATTTATTCAATAAGCAAGGACTGAACAGTCATGTATTGATAATTGCAATTGATCACTATGTTTAACAAGATATCAACACGAATGATGTGTCAGTTTTTTTGCAGTTACACAAGTTTTGAGTTAATCCGTGTGATGCAAAAGGTGTGTTTCCTTTTTAACTTCATTTTGCAAAATGTGTCACAGTGCAAGAATCTCAAAGTCAAGTATTTTTTCAAGTTTTGGTTATCAGTTAAGTAATAGGCCTGTTGTACATCGTCAGGCGTTGGTTTACTTCTCATATGTGTTTACAGATAGCCTCGCTGTGGTGCAGTCTTAATATAGAGCTGGGACGTGATGTTAACTATTAGACAAAGGTAAAAGAAGCCCGGCATGTACTTGCGGTAACCTCTGCGCACGCTGCCCAGTTCCTCCACTGTACACATCATTTCCTGTCTTCACATATAGAGGAACTTGCAGGGCTTAGCGAGCCAAGTGCAGACATTAATGACTTGGTCAAAAGAAGCGCAGCTCTGACAGCTCTGTAGTTGTTATGGCAAGTCAGGCCTGGCACTTTCTGTTCAGTTTGATATAATGGGAAGTTAGTTTAGCTGCAGTGTCAGAACTGAAGTGAAGGATGCTTCTAGGAAATGGCTACTTGAGAGGATTTTTGGACCACCATAGGTACTTATTTAATTGAGTTTAGTTAGAAAAACGGTGTTGTTAGGTCGTCTTTCACTCCCATGCCTCTCCCTACCCGCCGTCATGCTTCCTCTGTGCTGTTGTTTGAGTACCCAGCTGTGGTACAGAGCAACGTGCTGCTCTACTACAAGTTCACCCGCTTTCCCCATGTCGTCCTCGACCAGTTCGTCTGCATCGCCCAGGAGGACTACTGGCGTATCCTCAACCATGTGGAGAAGAACACACACAAGGTGGAGGAGGAGGGGGAGATCGTGATGGTGAAGGAACACCGAGAGCTGGACCGCAGCGGGACCAGGAAGGGACACATTGTTATTAAGGTTAGTGATTTTAAATGTTAAAGTGGTGTGTTGGTAGATTTTAACCTCTTCTACTCCACCTTCAACACTCTATACTTATTTCTGTCATTCTCAGAGGGGAGAGGAGATTATATGTCACATAGACGTGGTATACGTACGCCATCTGAAAGCTGGGAACCTGAAGAGTCATTTTAGATGCAGCTCAGCTCTGTGTCAACTTTTTCTTGCCATAGATCTGTAACATAGGTGCATATTTGAATTTTGAAAATTTAGGGTGTATAAAGGCTTGGAAAATTATGATGGAAGCATACGATGGTAGCTCCAACAATTTTTGACCACTTGAGAATTGATAAAAATACCACATTAAGACCAGCCAAACCAAAAACTGCTTGCTTTTTTTTTTTTGCGATTGGATGGCGAGCGCCTCTGTTCTGAGGATTGCTCAGAGACCGCCTTATTGCTAATATACCCAGGAAAACCATCCATCTGAGTGTTCCATGTCTCGAGTTTGCGGTTGCGAAGACTCATGAGGTTGTGATTATTCTAGAAGTCACTATAGGTCAAGTTTCAAAAAAATGGTCTCACTGCAATAAAACGACTGCTGTGGGGACTAGCATCATCACATACATGAATACAGTTGGGCTCATGGAATCCTCAGGAGTCCCAGATTCACAGTCAGAACCAATTTATGTAATTCCAGTGCCGTTTACGGCAGGAAATCCCAGTATGCAGGAACATGCCATATTTAGAACAGGTGAAAATAACACATAAATCCTGCATGCAAAAAACTAAAGAAGAAGAAAGGAAAGAAAAAAGAGAAAATGAGGCACAGCACTTGCATAATACAATAAGAGACACTCCACTTAAATCCAGTATTTAACTCCCAGAGATTAGTGAGTGGCTGTTTTGGTGCCCCTTCCAGCACTTGGTGCCCCATTAGAAGCATGTGATGCACGTGCACATAGCAACCGCGCCAGATTTTAAAGAAGCAGAGTTCAACCAGGGTTTGACAAAACGTTTTGCTGTTCTGAAGTGCCCACTGAAATTCTTCCAAAGGTTTTTTGTTCTGTATCTGAGCCCGACCTCTGACAAAGAAAAGACAGTATTAGTATCTCTACAAAATGTGAATCCACTGTGGATGGAAAAGTAGAGGTGTAGGATTGTTTGTTGTTGAAACGTTTGTGAACGAAAGTTTGTTTGGCGTTTTACTCAGAGCTCAACCTTTGTGAACCGACTCAAGGTAGAAATGCATTTAACCTTGTTCAAGGAAGGCTTAGTGTACAAGGTTAAGCTAATGAGCATGTTCAATCTGATCCTAAGCTTGGATTAACATGACAAACATCTTAAATGAGAAAATCAAGCTGTCACCCTTTGTTTTTGTTTTTTTTCCATTATTATGTATCAAATACAGTGAAATGCATTGGATTGATTGGAGTACCAGCTCATTACGAATCGACCATGCCCTCACATACAGTATCTTACAAAAACATCAATGCCGTTGCCTGGTGCTGCTCTTTGTTGATTGTTCAGAGGCACCGTTAGCACTATTAGTGTTTGCTGGAGCATTTTCTTGTACGCTACATTGCAAAGCGCTCCAAGGCCTTTTGATCCTTCTCCTGAGTCCTCCAGAGGCAGCCAGGTATTGATCGGATAATGGGCCTGAATGATTCTCTTGGCCACCGCTCCGAGGAAGGCTTGTTGGCTCCAAAAACACATCCAGTGGAGATGAGTCAATTCACAAGTGTTAGCATTTCCGCTTCTGTTTTTGGCTTTGTTCTTTCTTGTGTCAGACAAAAGTGGATGCCTTTCTAGTTTCTGTTCCCCGTCAAATGAATCGTTTCCCCCCAGAAACCTCCACTCTGAAAACATTAACAAACTCGCTGAAACCAGAGGAGGCGAGTTTATGGGCCTTGGACATTGTATGCCTGCTGCTGTGATAAATACGAATGAAAAGATCTAGACGGAGAAATAAAACATTTTGACCCAAAGAATACATTTAGATTCAGAAAAGGTGTGACCTCAGCAACAAAACCTTGAGTGTGCTCTTGTAAATGTGCTGTGTGTGTGTGTCTGTCTTTGTTTTATTGATAGGTGACTGACAGCTCAGTCCAATAGCTGCATCTTTATAGCTTATGTCCTTGTCACTTTTATGATTAATGCCGACATAATTTATTCGAATTTGTGTGTGCACGTGCTGCATGCTTCACTGTGTGTGTGTGGGCTTCTGCATGTGAATGTTTTGTGTCTGTCTGTATAGATTATATGTGCCCTTGTGTCAATTCAGCTGTCTTACACGTCAGCAGCTGTGGCCGGAGCCATTATGTGTTTGTCTGTCCATCCACTCATCTGTCCCGTTCTCTTTAACAGGATATCTTGTGAACGCTTTGAAAGAATTTCTTCAAATTTGGCAAACGTGTCCACCTGGACTCAAGGATGAATTGTTTAGATTTTGTTGGCCAAATGTCAAAGTTCAAGGTCACTGAACCTGACCTGAAATCCATCCATCCCATTCTCGTGAACGTGATATCTTTAGAACAGCTAGAGAGAATTTCTTCAAATTTGGTCCAAACATCCACTTGGACTGGTGCATTAACTGATTAGATTTTGGTGGTCAAAGGTCAAGTTCACTGTGACTTCACGTCTGTCCCATTTTCATGAATGCAATATCTTTGAAAAGCTTGGAGGGAACCTCTGGCACAAACATCTACTTGGACTTAAGGATGATTAGATGGTTGTGGTGAAAGGTTTGAGTTAAAGGTCACTGTGACCTCACGTCCATCCTTTCTCCTGAACACAGTATCTCAGGAACACATGGAGGGTTGTGTCATTACATCTGGCACAAACATTCATTTGGACTCAAGAATCAGCTGAATATATTTTAGGAGTCAAAGGTCATGGTGACCTCACGGTGATAATTCAAGAATTCATACACTAATTATGACATTTCACACAAATATCTAATGGGATGAAATAATGAGATGATGATGATGATGACGGTCAAAGGTCAACATCACTGTGACATCATAGCGTTTATCTCTCTATCAGTCCTCTGTGCTCTTCTGTAAAAATAGTCTCTGTCTCTGTAAGTGAAGACAGCTTGTCTATCAGTAGAAATTATTCCCTGGGATCACACATGTAATTATAGTGATAAAAAAAAATACACTTACAGACATTTATGTAAACTGGAACTTGTCTGGTTGATAGAGGTATCCTTATGCATATGTATGTTTTTCACCCCAGGGCACCCCAGAGCGTCTGATCATGCACCTGGTGGAGGAGCCGTCAGTGGTGGACCCCACCTACATCGAAGACTTCCTGCTGACCTACAGGACCTTCCTGTCAAATCCCATGGAGGTCGGAAAGAAGCTGCTGGAGTGGTTCCAGGTGGACAGCCTCCGGGACACGGTGAGTCTGTGTGCGCGTGTGGTGGGATGGTTTTGAGAGTTTTGGGTACGGATTTAAGATTATTAGAGGGAATGCACTGACATCACTTTCCTGCTTTAACACGCCCCCTCAGTCAGTGGCAAAACATCCCGCAACTTGCCTGCCTTAAGCACAGGAGACTGCAATAACGTAAAACAACAGATCATCTCAACATATAATGTTGCTTATATGCTTGTATTGCTTGTATATTGCTTAGCCTAACAAATATTATAACATATAACAAACGTAATGTCCCAGTGACTCCTCATCCTACAATTAGTCCAGTGATTAAGCATGTATGAACTTCTAATGAATTATTAAGTGAAATAAACAGTTGTTTTTTACTTCATTTAGGCCTAATTTCAGGCCAGTACCTGACACAAAATGGCAACCACAAATCCACGTTTCAGTGTCGAGATTTCACTTGTTCCTGTGAATCATTTGCGTCTTCTTCTTGTTAGCTTTCGTCTGGCTGCAAAAAGATGGCTTTGATTTCTTGTTGAATCTGTTTGTGTAGTCAATCACGCAACAGCTCTTTGCCATTTTTTGATGTTTTTTGTGTTTTTGATGCATTCAAGCTGAAGGATAGAGCTGCCACTCAGTGGTGTAACGACGGGGAATTCTGCTTACTGGGATGTTCTGTACATACCCTCTATAAAGCAAAAGTTTGGAAAGTTTGTGCGTGTGGACCAGCAGAATTTGTTTGTGTATGTTGTGTGAAAGAGCAGACATAAAAGGTCAAGTGTGTCAGTCTGCTCTGGATGAGAATGGGTGCAGGGTAGTAGTGTAGCGTACGCATACTAAGTTAAAAGTGTATATACTCATACATTATGTACTATTTTATATGTGCAGAAATAAATGACAGTCTTCATGCTCCTATCAGTTCTCCCAATGTTTTGTATTCATGCATGTTGATGAAAATCCGCGTGTTGTGGCGCTCACATGCCGATCAATACAAGTTCAGCCAGCTCAGCTGTCCTTGAGCCCAGCAGCGATTTGTTCATGCCACTGACACTCCCATTGTCCATAACTGCTTTAACCAAAGATTAGTCTTGTACTGTCGATAGTCTTTATGCGGTTGTCATTCAGGTTTATAATCTTCAGCTCCGTTAAACAGGATCTAATCCTGTACAGAACAAGCAGAAAGCAGAGAAAGTAGCAGACGGTGGAAAGAGGGGAGGAGAGATGGAATGAAAAACGAAGGAGAGAGAAGAAAGTGGACATTGATTGATGCTCTGTGTTGATTTATCGGTCGCTGCTCTGACCTTTTGCAAAGGTTGGAACAATGTTACCACCAGTGTAAATTTGCAGAAATAATTGTTTCTGAATGCCCTTTGCTTTAGGTTTTTCTTCTAATTAATGTGGGACAAAACTAAGCAGTCAAACAGTGGTTAAATGCTTTTTTCTGCAGCCATGCACATTGTCATTATTTAGCCTCCCTGCTGTTTCCCATGTTTTATATTATTATTTTTGTTCCAGAAAATGAAGTCAAATCGAACTATAATTGGACTGAAAAAACATAGATCTGACCATCAGGGCTGCGTTTTGTTGAAGGAATAGTTTGACACCAATTAAAGTTATACTGATTTAACTATTAAATAAAAATGAGAAGTATTTAACATGGGCAGTTTTGACAGCATGGTAGCATAAGACTGCAGTTAAAGCGCTCATGTTGCCAAGAATTAGCCTTCTAAAGTCTCTCTGAGGAAACTGCTGGCTCCACTGTAAAGTTTTTAAATATGACCTCTGGAGCAACCTAGTGAAGGTTCGTAACAGTACATATAGGACTGACTTAGTCCTGTATGCACCATTAGTACCACTTCTATAAAACAAAAAAGGGAAAGGAAGCCAACAGTTGCATTCCAGAGAAGGTCTGGTCGAAATATTGTGAATTTCAATGGAGGACATGTAGATCAGCCTTATGGAAAGTGTTTGGCTGGAAAAGTCTCAGCAGATATTGCACTCAGCAACTATAAATACGCATTCAAACAAAATGCTTGCTTGGTATTCTGAGTGTAGCTGCTAGAAAAGCAATTGCATGGAAATGGCTAATAAGCCAAAAAACCTCATTTATGAAATTTTTATAATGGATGAGGCTTATGGGAAAATACAATTTGGAAGAAGTGAGAAATGCCGACTTCCCCAAAATGCCCTTCTTTGGTTTACATTTGTTAATGTAATTTATATATGCATGCATATTTTTTTGTTAACACAAATTTTAAAAAAGCACAGCATGTTCTATCTTTATGTTCTATAATCATGCAGTAAAATGCTGGAAAGTTGAAGTGGATGCAAGAACAAATTTCCTGTCAAAGTAGCTCATTCTCAAAGAGTGCAAGAAATGAAGGGCGAACATTAATGTTGTTACAGGAAGTGTCTTGAAAGAAGCGTACATTTTGTGTGTGCACTGAATAAAGCTCTCATTGTGTTTTGCAGGTAACGAGAATAGTGCTGCTGTGGGTCAACAACCACTTCAATGATTTTGAGGGCGACCCGGCCATGACACACTTCCTGGAGGACTTTGAGAAGCATCTAGAAGTGACAGTAAGATCACACATCGATCCAAATTTAGTTTTTACTTCAGTGCGTCTGAGCTGTAATTCATTTTGTCTTTTATTTTGTCACTTTTTACTCGCTTCAGTTTAAAGAGTCCCCGGAGACATAACTGCAGCTCATGTCTTGTCAGATAATAGCTCAGATCAAACGATTATTGTGTTATCATTTATATCCTCATATAAAAACTGCTTGTTTTAAATCAGCTCTAAGCATTCTGCACATAATTACATTCGCAAGTTGTTTTTCCATGCAAATTCACATCACACACCTTAGGAAACAAAAAGCTCATTTAAATGCTAGACTGCTCAGGCTCATCATTTCCCCCATTTTTCACTCCTTGTCAGAAAATGAAGGGCCATTTGCGGCTGCTCAACATAGCGTGCGCAGCCAAGGCGAAGTGGAGACAGATCACTCTGCAGAAGGCGTCCAGGGAGTCGCCGCTCTACTTCAGCGTGCAAGGCGGCAGCGAGCGAGGATTCGGCATCTTTGTTGAGTCTGTGGAAGCAGGGAGCAAAGCTGCGGAGACCGGACTCAAACGGGGAGATCAGGTGAGTGGACACAATCGAACATCAGGTGATGAAATACAGATATTAGATACTAGTTACTACTACTAGATACTAGATACTACTACTTTTTTCAAGAATGACACTGGCTACTACTTTACAGCTAACAATCTTTAATGTGTTTTTTGTCATTAAGCCTTTACACAGAACATATATGACTTCAGAAGCTTGAAGCGTATTGCTACATTGCAATCTTAGCAAGTAGTTTACTGCATTCATGTATACACTGGATGTGAATTAGTCACTAATTAGATGTTATGAAAATTATCAGGCATTTAATCACAACACATCACAACTCAGATGAATGTGGAATATATTACGTAGAAATTACATGATTAAATACTTTATGGTCGGATGAAATATGATATAGAATCCGTGTGAAACATAAAATGTAGACATGTTTCAATTAAACTACAAAGTACAGATGGAAAAATCTCTAAACTTGACAAAAAAAACAGGTCAAAAGTCACAGTAATGTGACAAACAGATTGTAAGCATTCACAAAGATGCATGCTCATGTGGTAAGCTGTTCTAACATTTAATAGCTCGACTGGATATGTATTGCAGATATCTGTGATTAATTTCTAGTTGAAAAGAACATTTCAGATCTCCGTAAAGGCAAAAATTATGTCTTTTGACTTAAGAAGAATGTCATTGTGGGTGTCTGGAGTGTTCTTTTTGACTATGAAGAACTGAATAACAGAAATCTGCAATGTAAATCCAGCCTAGCTAATAACTGTTAGAACCAACACTTGTACTTTTTAAGGGGTTCAAGATCATTTAAATTTAGTTTTGACTAACACAATCCAAGTTATATATATATATATATATATATATATATCTTGAAATACAAGTTTTACTACTTCAACTCTAAGAATGTTATTGTGGATATCTATAATTAACATTTACAATGTTTTTTAACCTTGTTCAGAGGAGTTTCACTGAGAGCAATGCTTTATTTTTCAGGAACACCTTAATCACATTCACTTAGTTACACATTCACACCTGGAAGCTGCCCTGCCGGTCGGGGGATTGTACCAACGACTTACCAGTCATAAGCTTGCTTCTCAACCCTTTAGGCCTCTACTGCGCCCATTCTGACTAGTGAGAGGATTTTAAATGCTGTTGTGGATATCTGCAATGTATAGGAATGTGATAAGAGTGCTGAAATGTTCAAATGGCCAGCCATATTCTCATGCTAAATCTGCACTCCTCCTAAGAGGAGTGCAGATTTTTTTGACCACTTTATATGTGAGGTTTTAGGTTGTAGAGTCTTGTGATCAGTAGTGCTGTGGTGACATGGTCAGCAGTCTTATTTTAAACATCTGACTTGACAATGTAGTTGGAATGAGTTCACAAAATCTGTGCACAGATATGATATAAATGACAAAGTGAAAACATATGTTTGAACATTTTTACAGATCTGTTTAACCTGAAATATTTTGCATATGCATTTAATTACTTTATCATTTATATCATACCTCACAATATCACTCCCAGTTGAGTTTAGATTTGTGTTTACTTGATCGTTCTTGACTTTGAGGTGTCGCCATTTGTGCTGGTTTTGGGTGGAAGACATCATTTAGAACAGCACACACTTACCTGTTGCCTCTGTATAATGTAGAGTTACATTTGGAGCAAAAACCAAAAGTCCAAAAAACTGAAAGACCTCAGGGATAGACTTGTGGGCATCATGATTGTTAAGAGAAAGATACTGAGAAGCAGTTTGGATTCAGAGCTCTCGGATAAGAAGAGCTTTTATCAGGGAGTTGAACGAGAACTTAGAAACCACTAGAGAGAGGAGGGCCCTCCATGTTTCAACCATCTCTGCAGCAGCTCATCAGCCATGTTTTTTATGGTGGAGTGGCCAAATGGAAGCCACTCATGAGTCTGGACTTTACCGAATGGCGCTTCTGTGAAGGACTGCCTGATAAAAGGTTGTCTGGTTTGATGAGACAAAAATGCAAAGCTATAAAATCTATAAAATCCAGGCATCCTTTATCGTCTGGTCACTGTGAGACATAGCGTTGATGGCATCATATGATGTTTTTCAACAGCAACAGGACCTTAGAGACCGGTCAGTATTTAGGGAATGGAAAAAGGAACCAGACACAGTAAAGGGAGGTCCATTGGGCGCCCCAGTAGCTCAACTGGTAGAGACAGAGGCTGTCAGTCCTCAGCAGCGGCCATGGGTTTGATTCCTGCCTGTGGCCCTTTGCTGTATGTCTTCCTCCTTCTCTCAACCCCATTACCTGTCTGTTGCATGCTGTCTTGCCAGTGAAGGCTAAAAATGCAAAAAGAATAACTTAAAAAGTGGGGATTAAAATAGAAATTTTAAGGACACTGCGGCTGTTGTATTGTTGTCAGAGAAGCAAGTATTTCAAGCATGATTCTTTAATCTCTGATGTTATATCTTGGTCATTTTATTATTTATTAAAGTAAATATATTAAAGATTTCTCCTTTAAAATCACAAGCATCGCAACACTTTCATTCAGCGGCTCAGCTAGAAATTAAAGGTTGAACGGCACTAAAATCATTAGATGAAGAGTTCAGCTCATTAATGCGCTCCATAATGTCTGGTACAGCTCCCTAGGATCTATAAGAAACAACGGGAACAAAATATATTTACGACTGCCAAGTCTTCATCAGAGGCAACTTTTCTTTGAAGAGCCATCTTGGCCATCCTTAAAAAGTGTTCTCCTAATCTCCTTGACACTTTATTTCACTGGATACATAATTAAAAAGCTCTGACGAGATCCGCTGCAATCTCAGAAGATGACCTTAAGTTAAACGAGGATTGTTCTGTTTTATATGTCATTAAACATTCGTTTGAATGTGAGAGCTGATATAAGTGATGTGTCAGAATTACTACTTGATGACTGTATTCTCATATTTTCTTCATACTTATTGTCTTTGCTCCAGGTGGCTTATACGGCACATTTTCTGACTGTTTTCTACTTAAACTAGAGATTCATCTCTTCTAAAAGTGACACAAAGCAACAGTGTTCATGTCAAGCTTATCAGCAATCACACTGCTCTGCACACTTCCCTTTTAAGTCATTTAGAGAATAACCACATTGCTCACTCTTTGCATTTAGTAAAGGGATTGATGCTGAGTCAAGGATATCGTGACAGGCAAAACGGAATACAACTAACATGCTCCAGAATTCAGTCACGAATAAGCTAAAAGTTAGTCGTGTTGAGGGAAATGTAAGGTGTTTCTTCACTGCAGACAGACCCCTGCACAGTCCCAGACAGCTTTGATTGAGTCAGGCTTTAATTTTGTCATTTTATCTGTCTTGTTTCAGATCATGGAGATCAATGGTCAGAACTTCGAGAACATCTCTGTCACCAAAGCTGTCGACATTCTTAGGAATAACACACACCTCTCACTCACTGTCAAAACCAACATATTCGGTGAGCAAAGTCAGAGTATTTGTACACATAGAGCACGATCCTTATCATTTGAGATGTTGATCAATCCTCCTCCTCCTCCTCTTTTCTTTGTATCTTTAGTCTTCAAAGAGCTCCTTAGCAGGATCGTGCACGAGAAGAAGAACGGCGGCCCTCACATTCCCAAGATCCAGGAGAAGAAAGGCAATCGCTTCTCTATCCCTGACCTTCCTGGAGACATGGAGTTCCCCACGGACCACAAGAGCACCAGGAAAATGAAGGCCAACACTGTGTCAGGAGGACGAAACAAGATCAGGAAGATGCTGGAGAAGACGCGCTTCAGTATACTGCCGCCCAAACCCTTCAGGTAAGAGGATTCATGGAAACACTGCTGTCTGTGTGGTTACAGAAAGTGCTTGAATGGGAATAAAGTTGATTATTTGTGATATTCCAGGTAAAACTTTATATATATAAATATATCAGGTGGAAGGACATTTCATTAAGATACGCATATTGTTAAATCTATTCCACTGATCAGATATGGCATCTGGGACAACTTTCTCTGTCAGCAAAAACTATTACTACTATTTCCTTACAAGGCCGTTTACACAACAGAAACGTGAGAAATGATTTAAAGTTGACACAAATTATGGCCAGAAAATGTTATAATTAAACACACAACAAAACCGTTTTAAAACCGCAACAATTGATATTTTTATATTGACAATTTGAGAACAATGTAAAAGCTCAATGAACTTATCTAAAATTATCACCTGAAGCCTTACAGAGCTGTATAGCTTCTTTCAGTTGTCATTGTTTAGCTGGCTGGCCCACAACTAAACTGTTTCAGTTCCCTCTCATTGCTTTGACAGCATCATTTTTGGCCATAATAGGCTGCTATTTTCATTGAAAAAGCTCTGAAACCTCACTGTACGCTACCTGTTCAGCATCAAACAGCAGATAGAGGCAGTTACGGACTAGTTACGGAGCATTTAGCAGCTAAAGAGACATATTTCCCTCAGGACATGGTGGAGGCCAAAAGAGACTCAATATTAGGTCAGAAACTTGATTTCAGTTGAATGACAAAGTTGCTCTGTAACGTTGACAATACCCTGACAACTTACATTCACATTTTCAAATTCTTCTTCATGGTATCTTGTGTGTCGGTAAGCCACGCTGTCGTCTTTCAAGTGTTTTTCCTTCGGACACACGCTGGGTGCTGGAAGCAGTGGGGGAGAGAAAAAAAAATACTGAGACTTGCCAATTCTGCCTTTTCAATTCGATGATTGAAATTGAAAGCTCATTTAATTCAGTTTTTGATTTCATATTAAAATTGTGACACCCCTAATGATGATGTATCAGTTTTGTTTATGCTGCCCCTAATTGGCCCCAGAAAAACATTTTCAAGATTAGTGACATGAGTTCAAGTGGATTGACCTTCTACAAAAATCATTCCAGAAGAAAGTTGGCCGGCCCCTGAACCTCTCTGGCTGGATCAGCCTTCTGTCTCTGCATCAGTATTACAGCAAGCTGTGACCATCTGCAGACAGGAAATACTGGAGGCGTGAGCAGAAATCTAAGCTTCTAACTTTGCGACTGAACCTGAACCACTTATTCCATCTCAGAAAGTGATAGAGAAGCACATCTCAGCCTCTTCTTGCTGCTTGTAGGCGCAGCAAATGGAGAGAATTCACCTAACTTTTACTAAAATGCCTACGTTTATTGGAAAATGGTGGCACACAGAAATAAGTAATGGCAAGCAAGTCCGTCCCATTTCACACTCTGAAATGAATAAGTTTTGCAATCTCCTCCATGTGGTTTTCTGCAATGCAAGACTCTATATCTGAATATTTTCACATGATGTGAATTCGATTGGTTTCAGCCAAATCACAAAAATGTTAAAGGCATCATTATCATCATCATCATCATCATCATCATCATCATATAATCACTGTCGTTGTTATCCATAACCATCCATTGTACTCGCAGCATCTGGAGCAATTGAAAGCAATTGTGCAGATGGAGGCTCACATTCAATATTCCAGTCGTAACGTGCTGATACGGGCTTGATTTCATTTCATCATTTCATGCCTCTCCAGGCCTCATTAAACTCCATACTGTGTCAGTATGTGCGAGCGCGAAGACGCC